>QFDT01001423.1:0-68710 GCA_003315915.1 Macrolepiota dolichaula
ACACTTACTCCCAAGCCCTCCAACTTGCCTGCGTACTCGTCAACCAGCCCCTTCAGCACCTCCTTTCCAAGTCCATCGGCCATGGCAGCTAATCCTTGCACCGAGTTGAGGAAAATATACGAATCCTCATCCTGTACCGACTGCAAAAATATTGATAAAATCGCTGGTGTTAAGATGGGGTCTAGAGCACGAATACTCTGTCCTTTGTTGTCCTTGGATGGAGTAACGAGTTGTCGCAGAAGCAACAGCCCGTGTGCTCGAACGGGGAGGATCGGATCTTGTAAGAGTTTAAGGGCCTTTTGGTAGATTTCTTGTGCGCTTTCTTCTTCATCCGTTTTAGTGTTATTTTTCTGTTCCTGGTATTGGGATGTCGATGCTAATCGTGCTGTCATAACAAGTCGTGCTTCACGTGCCAATGACCTAATGCTGGACGCCCCATCTTTTGACAGGGGCTCAAGGAGGGAGAATATGTCATTGAGAATTGGCATTGTACGGGCGGAAAGGTCCTCATCAGCTATAGAAAAGCAGGATTAGCTTCAGTACTGATTGAAGATAAAATAGCGTTACCTTCGAGCACGGAGAGTAACAAACTAATGGTGGTTTCGATCAGCTCGTCATCCGGTCGTACAACTTCAGAGTCAGACATATCGTCGTCACTATCACCCTCAACGTCCTCCTTTCCCGGTGCATCCGGGATAAGCGTCAGTTTCTCTTCCAATGTAGACTTCTCTTTGTTGGGGCCGTCTAAACTGGGTGAAGAATTGGCAGACTCGAGGACATGATGAATAAAAGTCAACATCTGCTGTGGTTTCTTGAGAATGTTCGATGTTGTCCCCTCCGATAGTTGCTTCTGCATCTGCATGATGATCTGGAGGTACAGGAGTATCCTAAGAATATATAAATGACCTGGATTTTTCAAGGGATGTTCAGCGACATACCGTAATGAATCACCGTTAGAACATAACTTTTCTTCACGATAGGTCTCAAGAAGCCGCACGAACAAACCCGAAGAGATATCACCTCGATCCATATCCTTCAATTGTTGGACAAAATGAAATGGATCAGGGTATTGATCAAAGATATTAGCGTCAAAGTCAGGATTTTCAAGGTCCATTGTCTCTGGTACTTGGTCCGGAGTCAATAGCGACAGAGATGACAGCCGTCCGGGTCTGTTGATGCATAGTTCCGACCATGACAAAGCGTAGAACAAATGAGAAGGACATACTCGGGTAGCAGTCGTATACGTCCCGCTAAATCAATCTTCCATCCACGCTGCTGCCCATCTCTAATAATCGACCACAAAACTTCAATTCCCTCGTTGGTAACCACGATTTTACCCCAGGTCAATAACATTCCTCTCAAGGATTCCTTTAACCTTGGGTCACTCGTCTTGACCTGGTTCAGATGGTATGATAACGAGTATAGTGAAGCAATAATAGGTGAGAGGAGGTCGGAAGTGAAGGATGGGGATGGATCGGCGTTGGAGAGCAATTTCAATAGTGCATCAATAGCTACATCGGGTCGTAGGTGAATTTTTCTTGTCGCTGGAGAAAACGACTGAATGTCCTGAAGGTCCGAGTCGTCGAGCCCATCATAGACATGGACTAATGGGTCGTGCAGTAGCCCGAATACGATAACCTTTTTGACTGGGTGCAAGGAACCACTATTTGGGGAAAGCATGCGTGATACCGTGAATGCTGCGGCTCTTCTGTACGTGGGTGGTGACTTATCAGAAAGCAATGCGATCACTCGGGGTATGATATGTTCAAAGTAATCCTAATGTTTCTTTCGTTAGTAGTTCAACTAAGAGAATCCGTTCAACGCTCACTTGAGGTCTTGTACTCGCTGGGACGGCATTCAATACGGTAGATACATGTTCCAGCTTCTCAACGGTAATATCCCCGCCCATAGTCTCCTCCTCACCAAAAATGGCCGCGAAAAGTCCTAGTACTCCGTCTGGACGTAATACCTGCCGACTCAATAACGCTGTGCACGCTTTATGGACATATACCGGAGGTGAAGGAGAGTCTGAGATGATGTTTCCCAGCGAAGAGATCGTTTGCGACGTCGGTAGTCTATGGCATCAAAAGAAAAATGTTTAGTCCAAGGAAGACTTGGGAAGAAAGCATCATTCACATGCTAAGCAGCCGCATAATCAACGGTCTTATCACATCCACAACGGGTACTTGCTCCGTACTCATTGACTTGGGTAACCAACCCAGCGCAAAAGCTGGTCGTAACACATCTACCAGGTGCCGGTTCAACACTGTCGAGGTCACGAAACTTTGTGGTAACCTCCCATGTACGCCATCTGGTAAAACGAGGCCAAGTATACGAAGGGTGAGTTGCGAAAGGAGGGCGTAGTTGTCTGACAAAGCAGACAAATCATCGATTCGGGAGGTCGATGGTCCAGCTGAGCTTGAGGAGATTTTACCTGGCCATGCCTCCTTGACTTTGTTCAACAGGGGATCTATGCCCCATCCGAACGTCAGGGAAAGTAATGTCCGGATTTGGCTGAGGTCGCGTGTCCCCATGGCAGGTACGACGACATCGTCTTCAATGGCCAACAGCTGTTGTATACGTTCTACAACAGATAACGATTCACGCGCCGTTAATAGTTCTGCATCCGCCAAGCTCTCCAATGAATCAGGTAACCAATGTTGGTTGCGTGAAGCGTAGTATTGTGAGAGACGGGATTCGAGCACGGACTTGAGGTCATGATACAGTTGGTGTGGTTGTTTAGAAGACTCCGAATCTGTTTGAAGGAGCTGAGAGCCATCACGCAAGGCTGCTGTGAGTTGTTTGGAGGCCACGGCTCTGTCTAGGGGTATGTTGGTTTTTGTTGACATGGGGGCAAAAAACACACACAGCAGAACCTATCTTTAGGTTTAGGGCTTTTCTGGTCGCGTCATCACGGGCACTTTCCAACTTAGGGTCGAATGTACATACATGAGTCTACAGAGCAGGTAGTTTACATAGAAAACATCATGCACAAGAGGGAAGTCAATCAGCCAATTCGATTGCTAGATTGCGATTGTTCAAGCGTTGACACTGAGGTTGGCCACACCATCTGCTGCTTCATCTATCGTCGTGTGTTCGATTAGCCTTGTGACCTTCCCAATAGCAATCGTTCGTCCTGTAGCCAATCAATGGTAACATTAATAGTAAGAATGTAATGATAATGTGAATCTTGATTAGAGATTGCAAATTTATTATATGTAGGCGCCTGCGTACCTTCGTCACGAAGCGTGAAACGTCCAAGTTGTGGATAGTCAGAGAATTTCTCGATACAGATAGGTGCAGTTGTTTCAATCAGGGCAACAATCTTTTGACCTGTGTTCTTTCTTAGCCTTCATGTGGAATGTAAGACAGTGTAGTATACCCTTCTTAGCAAACTGAGGAGGTCTCTTCGACTTTCGCCCTGTAGCCTTATCGAAGTAATGGAGAAGGGCCTGAGGACCTGTCAGTGTTGTATCCATCCTAGGAGGGAAGCGAAACGCACGGAAAGAACGACTTCTTCTGAGAGTGTATGCACGTGCAAAACAGCTGAGTATCCGGCACAAATGATGCTCTTATGCTCTAGAATCGCGAGCTGTGCTTCAAAGTGCCTGACGGCGTGAATAGGCTTCGAAGGGCTGGTAAGCACAAAACCGGGGCTGATATCTTCATCGTCCACGCCGCGGATACGAAGACGAACATTATCCCCGCAGAAACCTTGAGCCACCTCCTCTTCTATTTCATTGTAGATAGCGGCCACTTCAACGGAGTCTCTGTTAGGCATCAGGGTAAGGGTATCACCCTTGCGAACGTGACCTGACTCGATTTTACCGACGATGATAGTACCCATGTCCTTGTACTTTTCGGAAACGGGCATCATCAAGGGTGCACTGATCTTGCGATCAACCATTGGCATTTTGTCGAGGTACTGAAGGAAAGAGGGACCTCTGTGAGATACAATGGGTTATGGTCCTTGGTGTAATGGAAAAATGCTACGCACTCCCACCACGAGCAAACGTTCTTGGTCAAAGGTTCCTTGAGGTTCGCGCCGGTGTAAGCGGAAACAGGAATGAAATAGAGGTCGGTCTTGGGATTGAAGCCAGCAGCTCTAATGAAGGGGGTCAACTTATCCTTGATCTCCTCGAACCGGGCCTTATCCCATTGAACAGTACTTTCGTCCATTTTGTTAACGGCGATCACAAGCTTAGAGACTCCAGCGGTCTTGACCAACATGATGTGTTCGCGAGTCTGGCCGCCCTTTTCAAAACCGGTCTCGAACTCACCCTTGCGAGCTGAGATGACGAGGATGGCAACATCAGCCTGTGCAGCTCCTGAGATCATGCTTGGGACGTAAGTCTTGTGCCCTGGGGCATCGAGAATGGTGTATCTCCTTGCATCGGTCTCAAAATAAGCACGCCCCACTTCGACAGTTTTGCCTTTGCTGCGCTCTTGGGGAGTAGAGTCAAGAGCCCAACTGAGGTACCAGGACTCTCGTCCAGCATCCTTGGCCTCTTTCTCGTACTTTTCCATGGTACGCTTGTCGATCATTCCGGTGATGAAGAGAATGTTTCCTCCCATGGTGCTCTTTCCCGCATCGACGTGACCGATGAAGACGATATTTAGATGTTCCTTGACTGTTAAAAATAAATAATCTGTACAGGGACGATGGGGTGAGGGTGAACGTACAGTTGCCATACAGATCCTCAAGGACGGCCTGATCGGCTGCATTCTTGACATCTTGGGCAACGGCAGCGGCGTCTGACTTTGCCTTTTCACTGGTGAAAGTTTTAGATGAGGCACCGGCAGTTTCTGCCTTGATGGTCGTCTGAGGTTTTGGTGTAGCAGGCTTTGAGGATTGGGGGGTAGGTTTAGCTGGGGTCAGCGCTGCTGGAGGGGGCGTTGGTGCAGCTGGGCGGGGTGCTATGGTTGGTGTAGCAGGGGTTGGAGGCTTAGAACCGCCAATGTTGAGAGAGATTGTTGGGGGTGGTTTGGGAGCCTCAGTCTGTTCTGGACGCTCGAGGGGTTGAGGTTGAGGTTGGGGGGCCTGTGGGGCGGCAAAGCCTCTTCCAGGGACGAATTCGAAGGCAGAAGCGTTGAGTCTGCTCATGGTTTTGGGGAGAGAGAAAGGATGTGTTATCTAAATTTTGTGACTAGTGATGATCGCAACTCTCTCTGCTCC
Source organism: Macrolepiota dolichaula (assembly GCA_003315915.1). Lineage (NCBI taxonomy): Eukaryota > Fungi > Basidiomycota > Agaricomycetes > Agaricales > Agaricaceae > Macrolepiota > Macrolepiota dolichaula. The sequence goes on from QFDT01001423.1 coordinate 5,177, forward strand.
ATTATCACCATGTCCACCCAAGATCCCCACCCCTACCTCGCCGTCCTCAAGGCCTCCTACGACTACTCCCCACAGTCAGAGGACGAGATACAAACACACGAGAACCAAATCCTCTTCCTCGTCGAGCGCACAGATGATGAGTGCGTCCCACAATATCTCTGACAACCTCTGCCCATCTTCTCATCCTTCTACAGTTGGTGGAAGGTTAAGGTCAAAGGCTCCTCCCAGGATGCAGATACACCAGTTGGCCTCATTCCTGCTGCATATGTCGAACAGGTGAGCCTTGAACCTGCGTACTCCGGCCAGCCCACCCTGACAATCAGCTCAGGCAGAGCACTCCCACCTCGTTAAGGCCCTTTACGACTACGACGCTGCAGCCCCAGGTGAACTTACAATCGCTGAAGATGATACCCTATTAGCATTTGAACTCGAGGAGGACTGGCTTCTCGTACAAAGTCAGAAAGAGAATGGTGGCGCGGGTTATGTTCCTGGTAATTATGTTGAGGAAGTGACTGAGGACCAGCCCGCCCCTACCCCGAGAATCATTGTCCCCCCCTCAGTATGTTTACCTTCTCGTAGGCTCTTGCCACCTCACTAACTCTCTACAGAATCCTCGACCTGTTAGCACTTACGTTGACCCTGCCGACCGCGTGGCTGCATCTAAGGTTACAGCTGACGATATTAAGACATGGTCAGTATCCGAGGTCGATAAGAAGGGGAAGAAGAAGAAGGGGACATTAGGAATCGGGAATGGTTCCGTATTCTTTGCGAGCGAGTCTGACAAGGTTTGTTCTGTCCCGCTCTGAGAATATTAGCATTGATTTATCCCGTATTTTGAATCATCAGACTCCGGTCCAGAAGTGGAATACGAGCGACATCATCGATATCTCAAATGAAAAATCGAAGCATGTCGGAATTGAAATCGCTGGTCCGGATCCTATCAATCTCCTCTTCAACGTAGGGTCAAAGGATAATGTGGAGGCAATAATCAATAAACTCGAATCATCACGCGAACTTGCAAGGCCATCGATCCGGGCTTCTCCACCAACCACACCTCCAGCAGAAAGTAGTCGATACGTTGCTCCATCTTCGCGAAAGAGTCCCGAAAAGGGCACTGTGCGCTTCTCTCCTGCGTCACCAACTATTATACCCCCACGCGAGGAAGACGAGGACGAGGATGAGGACGAAGACCACCATCCTGCCGCTAATGGCCATGCAACAGCGCTCGACGCTGGTGAGCCTGCCATCGCTCTATACGAATTCAACGCAGATGGCGACGACGAACTGAGTGTCGCCGAGGGCGAATCACTCACCATCATTGAGCGTGATGGGGACGAGTGGTGGAAGTGCCGAAACGCACACGGAGGGGAAGGCGTCGTTCCCGCATCCTACCTCGAGCTGAAAGCTGCCGCTGGTCCATCGGCCTCCACTTCCCGAGCACTCCTGCCCTCCAGAGAATACGACGATGATGATGGCTCTGTTGAGACTGCAAGGCTCGCTCAAGAAGCCGCTGATCGTGAGGAGGCGGAGCGCTTGCAACGGGAAGAAGAGGAGCGACAGGCTAAAGAACGCAGGAAACTGGAGGCTCAGCGACGTGCTAAAGAGGCCGCTGCTGCTGCAGAGGCAGAGAGAGCGGAAAGACAAAAGCGCAAAGAAGCTGCCGCCATCGCCGCGAAGAAGTCTCCACCGCCGAGGTCAGTGTCATGTTATTGTCCATTACCATAAAATAAGGGTTTATTGGCTCATGACTTCAGGGCGGAAAAGGCAGAGCCTAAGAGCAGCACATCTTCAGCCGACCGCAAGTCTCAAGAAACAGTCACATGTACGCTGTACTTCATCCATCTATATGGCTCACAAACCTGTGTCTCTCTCCAGTCCCCCCTGCAGAGCACGTCCGAACATGGCACGATAGATCTGGTCAATTCCGCGTCGATGCTGCCCTCCTTGGTTTCAATAACGGCAAGCTCAGGTTACACAAGATCAACGGTGTCATTGTTGAAGTACCCTCTGAGAAGATGTCTGTTGATGACATGAAATTTGTTGAAAAGTTCACTCGCAAATCACGTAGTTCGCAAAGTAGTCACCGCTCCAGCACAAGTCAAAGCCAGAATCCACGCCAGCTTGAAGATAACGACGATGATATACCCATCGGCCTCATATCAACATCTAAAGCTCAGATTCAACCCACGCAAAATCCCACGCACAAGCGCAAAGGTCCACGAATCGATTGGTTTGACTTTTTCCTCTCTGCTGGGTGTGATATGGATGATTGCACGCGCTACTCAGCTGCTTTCGAGCGGGACAAAATCGACGAATCCATCTTGCAGGACATTACAGACACGACTATGCGTTCATTAGGACTGCGCGAGGGTGACATTATCAGGGTACAAAACGCGATCAAGAAGAGGAAGCCGGGGGAGAATTTAGAGAAACAGAGTGAACGGGCCCGGCAACAGCTGTTGAAAGACGAGGAGCTGGCAAGAAAATTACAAGAGGAAGAGAATGGTGGTCCTGGAAAACGCCCCGCACCTAACTTGTTCACTGAACCCGGTGGCGTACTCAAACCTCGCAGGGGAAGGAAAGAAACTGCAAAAACCCTGCCGACAAATGTTGATCTAAATGCACTTTCCTCTGCGTCTGAACATATTCAGCGCACCAGTTCACCTCAGGCTATGAGCCCTGCCATCGCGCGTCCTCCATCTGTACCTATCCAGCCCGCGAAGACTGCCTCCCCTGTTCCTAGTAGATTTGAAGATGATGCCTGGGCCCCAAGGCCTAGTTCAGCGAAGCCCACCCCCACGCTACCCAGCGCAGCACCTTCAGCAGCAATATCCGCTCCCACACCTCCTGCAAGTGCACCTCCTGCAAGTGCGCCTCCTGCTCCAGCTGCACCTGTTTCGGCCCCTGTTCCACCACCGTCGGCCCCCGCACCTTTGGCCACACCAACTTCCGGCACGCCCTCCAAAGGTCTCTCGCAAACCACAGAGTCAGACGTCTTCGACCAGCTCGCAAGGCTCAGTCAACTCCGCCGAACAACACCTCAACCCTCGGTGCAGCCTCAACAACCACCTCGAGCATCTGCTACGCCACCGACATTCGTCCCCCCTCCCAGCTTCTCTGCTGGCCTGGGCATGAACAATTCCTTAACGATGGGCCAGGCACTAACCGCCCAGCAAGCCGGCCTACTCCAGCCTCAGGCACCACAGCAGCAGCAACAGCAACAGCAACAACCATACAATGGCCCACGGGGCCCGTTCGCTCCCGTCCCAGCGAATCAGGCTCTCTTGCAACCACTCATACCGACTCAGACGGGGTTCAACAGCTTTATACCAACCCGCCAGATGACCAACCCGTCCCCCTCCCCAGGGCCGATGCCGTTCCAGAACCAGAATCAGATGTCGGTCGGTCCGCAGTCGTTCATGCAACCCCAGCCTACCGGGATGCCAAATATGGGCATGGGTATGGGCATGGGCATGGGTATGCAGCAGCAGCAGCAACAACCTATGATGATGCAGCCAACTGGGATGCCTGGGCATGGGCTCGCGTCGTCGCCGTCGCCGTTTGGTTCTGGGTCGATGATGAATGCATCACCGTTTGGTTCTGGGTCAACATTCCAGCCAAACATGGGTGGTGCAAACTTGAACCTCAGCCCGATTGCCGTTCGTGAGTATTTGCGGCTTTGTGTTACCTAACAGGATTGATGATAAGAGCACTGACTATGGTTGTTTAGAACCGACTGGGGTCTTTGCGCAATCACCGTTCAATAATTCTGGATCTCCTTCCCCCGCTCCGTCCTTACCCTCTGGAAACCCTGCTGTCAACAGCACAAACCCAGCCAATGTTTTCGCTTCGATGAAATCTGGAACTTTTGCGAAGGATGAGGATCATAATGCGCCTCAGTCCGCCGGTATGTGCTCAGATCTTGAGGGTCATATACAATTCTTAACAGGCTCTTTACAGACAAATATAATGCTCTGCGACCGAGTATGTTTTGTCTCCCGCATATGTACGATCCTCAACCTCTCTGACGTTGCATATAGATCTCGCGTCCCAGCCGACAGGATGGGGTTATGGTGGATATTCCGGATTCTAACTGCACTGACGTAAATTGGCTTTCTCCGTCCCTACTCTCCCTTTTTTCGGGTTCTCTGATATATACATATATATCCCTCTTTCATCGAGCATTCAAGTTGTATACGCGGATCAATTCTTAGTTTCTAAGTCCTAACGGAGTAACAACAAGTTTTCCGCAGACAAATATCCCTGGTCACTACCTCCTTTGGACTGGATTACGCGCAAGTATTCGCGGACGTGTTGATAACTTGATAGTCACAGAAAGGGGATCCATATGATTCCAACTCCAGGTCTCACATGTCTTGTCTCGGTTTTCATTATTCGTGCACATTCTAATCACTTTCCAGCATCGATGACATCTCTGAGAGTCATCACCCTTGGCAGCATCCCCGTTGATGCATTCTACATTCAGGGTTCGCGCCGCATTATAGTTTCAGCAGACTTTTTATCACATCTTGCCGGGTTGCCTCCCACTTCATTCATTAGTCTCAATGTAACGTCTGTGTTGGACCCCGGAGCTTTCACCTGCAATGTCACTGCCAGGGTAGTCCACAGTCTCGATGCCGACCTCGTCCTCGGAGATGACTGGTTTTCTGCTTGTCGCCATCATATTCCAGGTTTTTCTATCACCTTGTCGGATGGATCCTTGTTACGTGTGCCTGTGCCTGTCCCCGAGTCCGGTTGGCGTGCCTTCCACTTGTATCAGCCACCGTTGATACCCACTCCCTTTTAGATCTCAGTATCCATCCACACGTTGACCTCAATCCCTCACGATCAATATTCGAGCCAGGTCCTACATCCTCCCATTTGTCATCACCTATGGAGAGTGACAACGATACACACGAAATGAGGTTGATCATAGGGCGTTGCGTCGAGCCGGCAGCTAAACGCCCCGAAGAAATACAACCAGACCAATAAACTTCGCCATACTAAACCTCAAACCTATGATTTTGTTCCCGTTGAATTTCCATTTGTGCGTTTATGTCCAGACTGATCCGCCATTAACACTAGCGTTACGTGTATATAAGGCGCCTCTGGCTCCTTGGCCGCCCGCCATATATACATGATGTCATTACTGAGACACCCAACTAGAGAAACACTCGAAATATTGTTCGTGAAGAAATACCTGGCTTAACAACCACACTACAATTAAATAAGATACAGACTAGTGCTCATGCACACGAAGGAACCATAACTAACAGGGTTAAACGACGAGGGATGGAGGTAATTAAGATGGGGTATTGTCGATGATACCCTGTGCTAAACCGACTCGAATAAGGTATGTCCTTAGGGCGACCCGGATATCTGGTCCGATTTCGCGCGCCAGGAGCTCTGTCGTCAAAGGGTATATTGCGGACATGTAGCGAGAAAACTAAGGTATTGGAGTTAGTATGTGGGAAGAAATCTTCTGAATCGTCTTACAGCTTTGTCATCCAGGCGACTGAGTCCGTCTAAAATTTCGGCCACTACTGGAGTCCATGCGGCAATATTTTTGCTCTGCGTGTCTGCCTTAAGCTTGTTATAATCTTGGAGAACACCAAGTCCGAGTCTGAGGAGTGATGGTCAAACACTGGTGTGATCATGGTGAAACTACTAGACGCACGGTAAGAGACGATCTGCGATCTGAGGACGGGCAGCCAAGTGTTCGGGCCTTGTGTCATAGTACATGCGAAGAAGGACATGAACAAGGGTCGCAGCACTACTCGATTCCTGCTTCAAGAGGTTTGGTAGGTGCTTCATAAAGCCTGTAGATGTACTGTTAGGCATTGCTCGAGGGTCAATATATGTACTTACCAACTTTCCAAAGTCCTGTACGAAGCTCCTTGTCGTCGTTGAAGGATCGAGCGAACTGATAGCTATGATCCAGGACTCCCATAAGGCGAAGTAGTTGATCGGGTGGGATTGTATTATAGACATCGTTATTGCGCAAAAGCTCGTTTGTCATTTCGATGAGCAATAACTGGAGGACGCATTTGACAATAATTTGTCTGAATATCCGACGTCGTGTCGTTAAGGGATTCTGTGTTTCTGTTTTGGTAGGTTCGATGGAGGGAGACAATGGTGCAGGGAGTATTGTCAAGCCGTTAGTTTCTGAAGGAAATTCATAAGTATGAACAATAGGCGTTTTGTGAGGTAATGTACCTGGAGATGAATCAGAAGGCTCTGAAGAGCTATCAATTTCAACACGGAGACTTTCATCAAAGAGTTGGTGGGGTGTCGTCGTCCTGAAAAGTTTAACAAAGCATGTTGCTACGCGCTCCCAGCGAGCCGAGCTGAGCCTCTTGATATTCCTCTCCAAGAACTGCTGAAGACATGATGTACCCAACCGAGCCAGAGTATCGTTTTCTATACGGGAGTCAGCTCCAATTCAATGGTCATTTCAATGTCGGGGTCATACCCTGGCATATGCAAACACATAGGAGGTCCAATAAACCATCGAGGGAACGCTCCAGGATATCAAAGTGATAAGTATACAAGTCAATAAGATCGCGCAGCGCCTGAATCATTGTCGTCTGTAACCAGACACTCATGTCTTCCTGCGTGTTGAAACGCGACATATCTTGACTGGATTTGAGTACAGCAAAGATAGGGAACAGGAGTTCTTGGCAGACAGTATCCCAAAATTCTACGGGAAAATCACGACCATGGGTCTTGAGGGTAGTGAATAACGAATCTAGTGCTCTATGGGATATGAGATGAGTGACCGGAAAGCCAGACGAAAGGACCGCACTTACAATCGTCTGACTTCTAAGTCCTCCCCGTTCATAATAATGTCATAAAAGCCGAATAAAATTGGGAACCAGAAGCGTATCATGCCATCTGCCATGGTAGATTTGGGTGAAGTGCTGGTATTCAACGATTGGGAACACTCGGGGGTCTCTAACATAACTGGAATGACTCCGCGCAACATGGCAATAGCTAAAAGGCTGATCTTTTGATACTTGCTAACTTTGCAGAATTCTGTGATGCAGACAGTCAAGTCCGCAAATGCTCCGTGGCGCACAATAGAAGTGAAGTGATCCTTGTTGAGCCTTGTTACGATCTCGAAAGCAGAGTTTGCGATGCGTTCTGTCAAGACCCTAGATGCGGCAGAGAATACACCAAACATGGTACGCCAACCAGACCGCATATTTTGAACACGAGCTTGTATCATCTGCTGCAAACATTGCAGAACCTACACGATCATGTGAGTGGACATCTTTTATGATGCCGCAGCACACCTACCATGTCTCTGATCTCTGGATTTTGGTTATGAATCATCGTATACTCGAACGGTTTAAGGAAGTCCTTCTGGAATTTGAAGTTCGGCAGCTCCTCTTTTTCCAAAAAGCGCATAGCAAGTTGTCGGAGGGAATCAAGGGCGAAGAAGCCAACATGTGGGTTATTGTGGCAGCAGACCTAAAATTAAGGTTAATCCTTGAGGCGGCGCATATTTGACAGGAATTATTCACCTGGTTGAAGTGTTCTCCAAGAATTTCCCACATATTGGACCACTCGATACGAATACGGTTCATGTTGTAGTAGGAGATCTCAACCAACTTCTGTAGGCTGAAGAGCCGAGGATGTTGTGAGAGGCCAGAAGATTGAATCTCTTCCCAAGAGACATCACTTAGAGCTTGCACAAAGTCCACAATCGCGGTCTTTGCTCATCAGCCGACGTAACTCGCGGGTTGGATGGACTTGTGACTTACCCCTGACAAGTAGTGACTTAATGAAAAGACCATGTCTGCCGCGACGGTGATATGGGTCGATCGACTTTCGTTAGCTAGTTCCTCATTGGGAAGTTTCTTTGAACGACTGTGCGGGCGAGTTAGTGTTCAAAACCCAGATGTTTAGGATATAATCTAACCCTTTTTTCCCAGACTCTGGGAGCTCAACGCCACCGCTGATCAGTTGCATGTGTTCAAGCTGACTGACACATGTCAGGACTTCATGCCACGAGCCCTTGAGGTTGTTGCCTTCCGTGACAGCTACATCTAACAGTGCCTTGATGGCTTCCATATTCTTCGTCTTCATCTCCCCAAGATTATTGAGGAATGTGAACTTGGCAAGAGTCGTAACAAATGCATTGCGCTGGAGCTCCAAGTCGAAGAAGCATACGAGTTTGATGGAGTTCTTGAAACCGTCTAGACATAGCTCGACAATCTCTAGGTCATCGGTATCTTGGAGAGGACCAGAAAGGCCGGCGAGGAAGGGAATCCAAGCAACTTCGAACATAGGACGTACGTGAACAAAGTGAGATGCACTGAAGAACTGGTCTCCGGCCTTCGTTCCTTTACGTTGGGAGCGCATCAGAGTGCGGAAGAGCGCCTGGTTTGTGCATCTAAATAAATGCGAGTATGGCAAACTTCAGACATACCTCGGTTTTAGTGGCCATTCCGTTAGTTTGCATCACGTAAGCCTCCCTCTGCAGATCCCTCCCAACGCTTGCAATGGCGTTCGCAAGTCCAGGGCCGGAGGGGACAGTAGGAACAGATGTCTCGACTTCGTCCTTCATACGGATTTCATTATTGACAATTTCGTCAAAAATCACGGATAAAAATTCCTCTGGAAGATCGCCATTATCGTTGATGCCTCGATTATTCTTTGTGAATTCGGCTTTTGTCATGCGCTTCTTGACCTGGGGATTGTGTGCGTCGGTATTGAGCAAAATGACGGAGTATGCAAGAACATAAGCAGCGTCTATCAAGAGGTGAATGGGTGGTAATGACTGGGACCAAGGGAGACCAACCTGCATTTGCGAAAGGCGTTTTTGGATTCCCAGCAATATAACGATCGGCAAACTTGAGCATAAATCGATCAATCTTCTGAGCTTCACCCGGTAAACGGAACGCTTGTAAAAAGACGCGAAGAGCATCCACGAAAGGCAGATCACGAAAGTCAAGCTGATCGACGAATGCATGCATGATTGTAATGTTTTCCTCGTCCCTGATAAAACGTCAGATCAAAAACAAAATTCCTTTATTCCAAATACCAGCATACCCTTCACCAAGATACTCCCCAATCATGGCTTTGCTCAAACCATCTGTGGTCAACAAGAACTTAGCTACATCCAAAGGTGCTCGACTTCGAATGAAACCGTGCTCAATAAGAAATTCAATGCCCTTAAATGCGGCGTGAGCACAAAAGGACAATCAAGATCTGGTATACACGAACCCTCTTGGGCTTGAAATTAAACTTCTTCATACCCTCAAGCAAGGTTGTCTTTTTTTGCTTCGCATTCTCGAATCGAGTAGGGTCATCAGTTATTTCCGGTGTCGATTGCCTGAACAACTCCGAGCCCGGCGTAGTCAGTTGGTCCGCAGGGGTGTCTGGAGTATTTGGCTCGCGTTTTGTGTCATCACCGCTCTGAGATCGGTTTAGAGTAGCTGTTTGAGCATCATCCCCCTTCCCCATCGCAGTACCCCAGGCGACAAGCGAACGCAGTACAGAAACGAGACACTCAATCCCCTGTCGTCGCAGCTGACCTTCCGTTAGGCCCATAGTTGATGTGTCTAGATTACCTGACACATTGAGAACGGAATTCCCAAGTGATGCTGCAACAGTAGGGGGTGGGTTTTTGGGTGTGGGGCTAAGAGCCGGGCTGGGAGGTTCCGTGCCTTTTTGTTGATGAGCGGATACGGACATCGAGGCGAATTTGGAAATTATGTTGATGAAGCTGAAGACTAGATCAGCGAAGCCCAAGCGTACGTGGACATGGGGACGTACTGCTCATATATATTATCGGCAGCATCGCTATCGCAATCGTAGTTGAGGTAGATCTCAACGAGGGCCTGTGGATCTTGACACAAACGCGAAAGCATCCCGAGAATAACAGCCTTCTGTTTGAGCGAGGAAGTTCGCATCTCGAGGATAGGAATGAAGATCTCGTGCAACAGTACTTCGATTTCTTTCTGTCCTTGAAGAGTTAAAGATTGGTTTTGAAACATATGGTTGAACCCTACCTTGAGCTTAGTACGCATACCCGAAATTACCCTCCAGAAAATTTCGACACTGATGTCAAAAACTTGGGGCACAGGACTGACGGCGTTCCGACTCAAGCAAAGACAGAGGTGCTGATTGATAGCTTGCACGAAGGGCATGGGTTCGTTCTGAGAATTTGAATAGACTATCGCCGTGTGATCCACGAAAAGGTGCATATGAGAATTTAGAACAGTCAATACAAGATGCAGCGCAAGCAACTTTGATCGCATGGGGTGAGACCTAGGGTCGCGTTCACTAGATTTCATTCGTGAACAAGTCAGTTGAACAAGAAGCCATGTCTGCAAACCTTTCCGTGTTCAATGGTTTCATCGTGAGCTTGCAAAGCGCTCGGAAGACCAGGTATGCATCTTTGATAAATATATCCCGTTGAGTGAGTCGGAAGGCCCCCTGTCTTGTTTCGGCTGAACTTTCGGCGTGACTGCGAAGGGGTGCTTCCGTCCTGACAAAATTGAATTCAGAGAGGGATGTGGATGATTATTGTATCGTCACATACATTTGTGAAGCTATAGCATCTTGCGACTCGTTAAAATCCTGTGCAGCCTCAGTCTGGACGTCATTCTGGGATGACAGTGGAAAAGAAGTGGATGGTTCTCCAGGTTCTCCCGCTTCATCAGGACGTTCAGGGCGGGTAGTCCCATTGGTAGATTTGGGTAATCCACTAAGGGAAATCTGGCTGGCAGAAAAATTTTGAGAGTCGAGGGAAGGAGTTGAAGCTTCTTGCGGAGGTTTTGCGGCAGCTGGGGTTTTACAACGAGTGAAGATATGATGGACCATCTGCGTAAGACCACCCTGCGCAACCATCCGGTTGACGGGATCGGCACTCAACAAGAAGACATTATAGACGGTGCGCACAGTCTTCAGGAGAGAGGAGTGATGGACGAAGACTGATGGAGAAAGAACTAGCGCAAGGAGCGCCTTGACAATTTGCAAGGATACAGTTTCGGGTGTTGTCTCTGTGTGGCAAGCGGTGATGGTATGAACCACTAAATCGACAATTGATGGCTGGGGAATATTGGTCTGCGACGCTCGACCAGTCGAGTTGCGGCCAGCAGGATGAGGGGAAGGGGGCGGCGACAGGATCTCATTGGACACATATATATCCTCTTCAGCAAAAAAAGAATAAGAGATAAGTTTGGATATGCAATCCAAACTGGCAATCATGAGTTTTTCATTCTTCGTTTCGCACGCGAGGCGAAGAGGCTCCAGTATATCTCGTGGAGAATCACTTGCCAAGTTCGACCGAATAAGTTCTAGTGCACGCTGAGTGCTATCGCGCAAGGGAGTTGAACGTCTGGCCTCCTTGGATGCTGCGATTGTTTCCAAAGCGGAGACGATAAGTACGACTGACACATTGTTGCCTTTCGATATCGTCATGGACTTTTTATGGCCTGACGAAGACGAGGTACTCGATTGAGAAGGGGTTTGTGGGCGCTTGCCGTCGAATTCATTTGGCGTGGAAGCGGGGATGGAAGGTTCAATGGTTTGGGTAGTTGGGACATCATACATGTTGTCCTTGGAAGGAGGTGTCGGAATTTCCGGGGGTTCACCGGAGTCATATTTCGAAGTCTCGTCGGGCTCTCTGGTTTCCTCGGCGGTCGGAACAGCCGAGTCTTGAGGAATATCGTCTAGCGCTCGCCCGGACGTGAGAGACTCTGGTGTGAGCGCAAGATCATCCGAGGTGCTTGACTCCTCAGTGTCAGCGTCAATTCCCTTCACGCCCCCATTATACGCTTCTGCTTCAGTTGACCCTACGCTATTGACCTGCAAAGCGGGAGATGCTGCGGCATCCGATGGGTTCTCTGTGATGTGGTCGGCGGGGATCTCGTTCTGCGTTATGGGTCGCGCGTAATCCTCCTCCATTGGTAGCGAGACGTTTCCCGGTCGTGTCTCTGCTTGGTGGTTGAGTATGCAGGTGTTCCTTGACGGTCGACGACACCAGTGAACGACTCAATTTCTGTAGCTATCACGTGCTCCGACACAGAGTGCGATAAATGGACTTGGGTCATTGCCATTTATATCCAGGCAAAATGACACTGACAAAATATCCGTAAAATGTAACCTCTTGCCTTTGGCAAATTTCCTAGTCATCCCATCTTCTACAATGACCGCAAGCCAAGTTCCCATTCCCTCTGGGGCTTCTGCTGCTATCCTGAAACCATCCGAAACTATGCCCGACTCTGCAGTTTCAGTCAAGGGTCCAGAATTTGACAAACCGTATAATCTGCAAGAGTTCCTCGCCTCTTATCAAAGGATCGGCTTCCAGGCAACTAGTCTTTCAAGGGCCATAGAGATAGTCGACCACATGGTGTGCTTCTAGTGTTCGTCAAGCATCACACTGGCTCAGGCATACATTATAGCGTTCATGGCGTCTATCAGACGATGAGCCAACGGAAAATGAACCCGATGAATACCTCGATCCAGAAGTGCGCAAGAACACGCGGTGCAGAGTTTTCCTCGGCTACACCTCTAATCTCATCTCTTCGGGCCTACGAGAAATCATCCTCCACCTCGTCAAACATCAGCACGTTTCTGTTCTTGTGACGACCGCTGGAGGAATCGAAGAAGACTTCATCAAATGCCTTGGCGAAACATATCTGGCTGATTTCAATCTGGACGGGGCAGACTTACGGAGGCGGGGGATGAACCGTATCGGCAACCTCGTTGTACCAAACAATAATTATTGCTCCTTTGAGGATTGGCTGACCCCAATCCTGGACGCGATGCTCGCGGAACAGAAGGAGACAGGAAAAATATGGACACCCAGCTCCTTTATTCATCGACTTGGGAAAGAGATAAACAACGAAGAATCTGTCTATTACTGGGCATATAAAGTAATCACAATCCCGCCTTATGTTCGATACCGTCTAAGTCCAAACACAGAACAACATTCCCGTCTTTTGCCCAGCATTGACGGATGGTTCGATTGGCGACATGCTATACTTCCACTCGTTCAAGAATCCTGGATTCGTTCTTGACATTGTACAAGATATTCGTGCCTTGAATGAGCTCTCGAGGGAATCGCGAAAGGCAGGTATGATCGTGTTGGGCGGAGGCGTCTGTAAACACCAGATTGCGAATGCCATGTTAATTGTAGGTGTCTTGTTCGATTTCAAGTAGCATCATTTTGACTTGTTCCAGCGCAATGGAGCTGACTACTCTGTGTTCATCGTAAGTTATCATCTCATCACAAGTAATGAAATAGAGATAATGACCTCCCTCGCAAAGAACACCGGACAAGAGTTTGATGGTTCAGACTCAGGTGCTCGACCAGACGAGGCTGTCTCCTGGGGTAAAATTCGCGCAGGCGCGGAAGCAATAAAGGTAGGAGCTTTGAAGATGCACCAAAGTGTATTTATTGATTATACGCTCTAGGTCTTTGCCGATGCTACACTGGTCTTTCCCTTGCTAGTGGCAGCCACGTTTGCAAAGGGCGATTGGGAACAGGACAATTCCGACGAAAAGAATCGTAAAACTTCATCCTGATCGCACATTGAATCCTACATTAACATATGCCTAATTGTTGGAACACTATAAAACAGTCCTACCCTTTTTCCACTCAGAGAGACAAGGCGACCAAAGCACATGCAAAAGGGCTCGTCGACAAAAAGAATCACGAAACACAATCACTGATTGCGCAATTCGGCTGCCCAGAGAATCAAGTCATCCCGCAACAGTTGAAGAATAGTCAATGAATCGCGCATAGTCTGGTCCATCTGTATATTCGTCTGATCCAACGACTGGATGGCATCGTCAAAGGCGCTTTTTGCTAGGTGACATGCCCGCTCAGGGCTTTTCCGCACATCTAGAAAGGAATAAATCAGTCAAGCTCATCTAATCAAATTCAATTGCATATGCTCCGACCGTGATAGAAGACGGAGAAGTTCAGCGCTAAACCCAGCCGCGTGGGGTGCAGTGGCTCAAGCATGGCCTGTGCATGCTTGTACGCAACCTTGTACGCATTGAGAGATTGTTCCCCGTAGCGCTCGCGGTCCTTTTTGAGGGCAAACTCAGCCAGGTACCGGAAGTAGTCTCCCTTCCTATTGAAATGATAAGGTTAAGGTTCGTAAGGTAGAATGGAAGCGGACCTACATTTTTGAATAGAAGACCGTTTCTTCGCCCGCACTGGCTGCAGGCAGAAGTTGACGGTCAAGCAGGTTGACAATGTCTTTGCAGACATCAGCCAGCTCCCTTTCGATCTTTTCCCGTTGGCGGCGCACAAGATTCATCTCTTGTTTGAGTCGGGGAGGCGGTTGGTTCTTCATTTGCTGGAGTTTCTCCACGCTGTCGAGAACGCGCCAGCTATTCCGGAGGGAGTTTGTCAAGTTCTTATACGCAATGGAAAGGAGGTTGCGTTCATCGATAGTCAGCTGTGCTCCATACTGATTGATGATGAACTTGATCTGCGCTACAACATCTATATAGACACCAAGCGTATGAAGGTGTTGAGAGGATCGTGAGTGGCGAGCCCGACGGCATTAAGCTATGGCTCACCCTGGTAGCGTTCAGCTTCGGAGGCCAACTCAGAGATGAAGAGACATTCTTCACGGGACGGGCTAAATTGGACTCGAACCTAAAAACAAAGAGAGTCAGTCGCCAAGATTTCTACTGGCCTAGAATCAGTCCATACTGGCATGTCTAGAAGACGGAACAGACTATGCGGGGACGACCTGTTCCGTCATCTATGCTTATGTATCTGCTGGGCTAGGGCATACATTAAGCAGCAACCCTCACGCACAAATTGTATCACAAAAACGTGGTGGCAATGGGGTTGGCCAGATCTGGAAATGCCTACGTTCTGGTGTCTTGATGGGTACAGGGTTATTCATGAACACGCGCACGCCGCTCTGAAAACCAGCATGTCATATTTATCACCGTAATTGAACGGGAAGTGTATAAGATCTGATACACACGACACGACTATTCACGATTGATCGCCCCATGGAAGAACGCCTCCAACACCTTGGCCACAATCCCAATCGCTTTCTTGAGAACTGGGAGCTAAAGAACGTAAATAAGATGAAATCATGATTTTGGGCTGGTTTGAATTCACTGACATCTTCGTTGCTGAAGCTGAGTCGGAAATGCCCTGACCCTTCATCACCAATGTCATCAGATACGTTGGGTTTGAAGATGAAGCCTCAAAAAAACTGTTTCAGCCACAGTCATAATGACCAGCATCCTGATAATCAAAGCTTACCAGGCCCAATTAAGACACCGGCCTCAGCAAATTCTTTCATGAGTCGTTTCTCCAAATTCTTGTGGCCAAGTCGACTTCGTGAAGGATGATCTCTGAAGTTGATTTGCAACTAATACTCTCCATGAGAGCGTGTATGATTATGAATTTTCGGCCAATTGGCTCACCCAGAGAAACATCCCCGATGTGGGAGGTACGAAACTAAGCACCGGGAATCGTTTTTCTTGATGGGCAAACTCCTGCGTCCATTTATTGACAGACCGAATCGGTTTGGTCTTAATATATCCATCGTAGACGATCATGCTACTCGCAGTCGATCGTGTCTCAAGCTCGAAGAAGTGATCGAAGCAGTCGAGGCAGAAATTCCTCCGTTCTTGGTACTGCGCTCTCAGGCCTAGACACATTGAGATTGGGTTATGGGTCTTGGGAACGAAATAGGGTGGACTAACCCTGGAGCCAACGTACGTAACCATCGAATTTCCAATTCATTAATAGAGACACGACAATGGCCTAAGAGAAACAAGGTCCAGAGTGTTCAGGGTAACAATTCATCTAACTTACCTGGCCGAAACCACAAGGGGCTTGGGTACTGGTTTCGCCCTGCCTCTGGAAGCGCTCAGCAAAGAGTGGGTTGCATGTGAACCAACCCAGCCGGCAGCCAGGTGCAATGGTCTAGTCAAGATACGAATTACTGTGAATCGGAAGGCATTTATGCGAATCACCTTAGAAAATGTATCAAGCCTTATGACACGGCCTTGGTAGTCGAAGCTGCCGTTGGATTTCAAGTCAGGAACATCTATGACATCAAGAGCTGGCGGTACCTGAGGTAACTCGGCACGAGGGAGGCTAGAAACCCTTCCTTACTCATGTTGGTCTTGGTGGATACAGCGCGATCTTTGCGTGGTATGTATAGTCCCTCTTGAAGGAAGTAGTATGGATCGTCCTCCACAATGATCACATCTGAGTTCGACTTAAGAAAGCTCAAAGGCTTGAAATATCCTAGAACCTACCAAACTGAACACAAATACGATAAATCTCCTTCTTTCTTTGTGCATGCATTGTCTGGATAATCCGTTAGCATCTCCCAGTTCCAAGGGCTCGAGATATATAGCTTACGGCGCCCGTTGGATTTTGGCCCACGGGGACCGTGTACATGACGCGGGGCCTAATAGATACATTGTTCAAATCTTCATCTTTACCGCGCAGCCCAACGAAATACCTTTTGGTTCCACGTTCAACCTCATCCCATGTTGACAAAATATCGAAAAGGGCGTCACTCCTCATTCCCTCATTGTCAATTGGAACTGCCACAGCTGTAACTCCGAGTGGGTGTGCGGTTGCCATGGCAGAGGGATAAGTCCATTCGCAGGTCAGAATAGCATCTCCTAGATCACAAAGTGTCATGACTGCTCTCATCCACCCGTCGGTATTCCCAGTATGAACTAGTATGGACCAATTCCCATATGCCGGCTTGTAAACCCGGGCCGTGAATTCTTGTATGAAATCCTGCAACTGGGGCGAGCCTGTGGTGAGGCCATACTGGAGTAGTGTTGCCAAGTTGGCGTCGTCGGGCTGCTTGGGATACCTTGGAACCTTAAGTTTGTCCCATTTATTTTTGTTTTTTCCGGAAAAAAATCTAGTGATCCATGAAACTAAAGAGAGTTTTGTCGACGGGGCTCTTGTGGGGAAAGTATTCTGGAAGTATACATTAGCCGAGAGCTCATCTACCGGGAAGAGGTCAGGGTGAGGGAGACCTATGAGGGTGTAACCGTCAGTTCCATGCTCATAGGAGTAGTAATTTTCTACCTCCAGCTAGACTGATGATGTCGCTACGGCCTAAGTATTTTTGCAACTCCTTGAGGGGAGACGTTACTCGGGCGCGAGCTATCTTGGACAGATGGTGAGAGAGGTCGATCGCGTCTGGTAGCTCCCCGTGGTGCAACATGGCAAAATCGCAGCTTCGGAGTCCACCCCCATTCTATTTATCTTCAAATCTTTCTACAATCAGCATGAGAAATATGGTATGCAATTCCCAACGTGTGACTCGCTTGTCATCGGATACAAACCCGGATGTTAAATTAGCACCTGACAAGCACATTGGGAATGTGATATTTTGACCAAGAGTAAGAGGTGGGATTGGAGCGCCTGATGTTGCATATATCTGCTGCATTATCGAGAAGAAATAGGGGACCCGATTACCCGTTACCAAAACGCGACGCGATGCAGACTTGATCAACATTCGAAATTCATGAAACACGGGATGATCTTATTTCCCGCGCTTGACCTATAAATATACTCATGTGTCCACATGCACATACAAATTGAAAAAGGTTCATGTATAGTGGATCATCATCACAAAGATAAGATTTGTAAAGAGCGACGCTCAGGAGACCATAGCAAAGTACACAAAAGCCAAAGGAGGGGGGGAACGGTAGATATGGGAAATGACAGGATGAGATATACGGTTAACTGGCAATTGGTTGACCCCTCACACCCCAACGCAGTGATGACGCAGCGGTTCCCCTACCACGCATTGAGCCATGCTTCGGTCGTTCGTTACGTCGTTTCCTGGCTGGATGTGAAATGGCATCACAGCAGAAGAGGTGTTCTGTTAATGGATCTCAGGGACGACGAGGACATTTTGACATATTGAAAGACATACCTGAGGGGAGGTCATTGTGCATCCAAACAAGAAGCGCGATGGACGCGAACGTTCGAAGGTCGCCTGAACGCTGGTAGGCTATGAGAAGACCTGTGGAGGATTAAGAGTCTGATGTTGAAGGGGTGGTAGGTATTTACCGTAGCGGTGGGCTGGGGTGGGGTGAATTGGTGTCTACCTGAGGAGTGTGGCCGTTTTGTGTCTGCTTAAATAGCCACAGAAAGATAATCGTGTCTTTCTGTCAAGGAAGCAATACATTGCATGATTGATGTCGCGATATAGCTGGTGGCGCTTGAGCGTCAAGAACCACGGGAAGCTCACGGCAATCCACGGTCAGCGGGCCAAACAAGGACAAGCGGAGAGCCACAGCAAGCCAGGCCAAACACTCACGATTTCGATATGGATCTTGATGAATGCTGTGACCAGGTATTTGGCTGACTACCATAAATGGAGGCTGTCTTGGCTTAGGGCCGGTCGGGGACCTTGACTTCGAAAAGAAGTGCCTTGGTAATCCACCAACAACAACCATCACCGTTCACAAAACCCTCATCTTCTTTTTCGGAGGAGGCAGAGTCGTTTAGTGGTTAGTCGGAAGTGGGTGAAGTGAGGTGAGCCTACAATCTACTACTTCTCTAGATCCTCTTTAATACTTTTCTTCCCGCATCGCAAGATCAGAAGTTAGGTTTTGAGTATGGCGTATCAATTTTCTAGGAAAGGTTGCTTCAAGTGTGGTAACCGTGCGTGTCTTCCAAATTTCTGGATCGCTGAGAACATAACACATGCCGTCTCTATCCAGTTGGTCACATTGCCGAAAACTGCTCCTCTGAGCAGCGTCTGTGTTACAATTGCCGTCAGCCTGGGCACGAGTCCTCTGCTTGTCCCTCTCCCCGCACTGTCGCCACCAAGCAATGTTACTCTTGTGGCGGAGTTGGCCACATCCAAGGTGGGAACAGCTATGGAGTGCCTGTATCACGAGGCCTAATTGTGGTATATAGCGGAGTGTCCCAGTTTGAGGGTTCAGCAAAGTGGTAATCAAAAATGCTATGTGAGGGGTGCAATGTTGTAAGATCCGAAATGTTCTTGACATGTATACAGAACTGTGGTCGGTTTGGGCATATCGCTCGCACCTGTCCCAGCAGCACGGGTGGAGCTGGAGCTGGTTTTGCTTCTCGTGCTCCTCCCCCAGGCCGGGCGCTCAACACGTCCACTTTGCCTCCCGTAAAGTGCTATCGCTGTGGTGGTCCGAACCATATGGCAAAGTACGTTTTACCCTCTCCAGCTATTACATCGTCCTCATCAATCCTTCCAGAGACTGTCTCGCTGCACCTGGTACTACAGCAGCTGAAGCCATTCCCACGGGACCTGCTGCTAGCAAGCCCAAGACTTGTTACAAGTGTCAGCAGGAAGGTCATGTAAGTCGGAGTGTCCCCCATTCTTGATTGTTATTGAACCCTATTTCACCAGATCGCCAGAGACTGCACCGAGAACGCTGAGTTTGTTGGGTAAAATTGCCTAGAGTCCGCATCCATCATACCGTTCCATGTCCGTTGTTCCGTGTCGGTTTTCCATGTCTGCTGTGATTGAGTGGCAATCAATTTGTTGCTATGACCTCAGGATTACTGAGTTGTGTTGTCCAAGATTCGAAATTACAGGATCCAACCAATCCTTGGCCTCATCTCTTGGCCTCATTGTGATGACGTCTACATCCCGGTCATGAGGAATATTAGTCCATGTTGATAAGAAAACAAGTCTCTATAAAGAGTAAGGAATGCAATCTCAGGCCCAAGCATTGGCCGTCTCTGAAGGCAGTCACGACCTCAGCCAAAACCCGAGACTCCTGGTGGGAACTTGTATTTACAAAAAAGGGAAGCTGAATTTGGAAAATGTCCAAAAGAAATCATCACTTGGCACAAAAGTCCATGTTAGTGCGTTCTACTGCTTGTCGAGGGCTGCCACGGTGGCATGTAGACCGCACATTCCGGCGTACACTATTCAGGCTACCTGATCTATCTTCTCTGTCTCCTTTTGGTTCCCAAGCAGACACACAGAACTACCATGAACGCAAAATCCTTCCGTGTGTAGAAGGTCACCTGTCCGTACTTGATCCCAAGGTGCTGATCTGTCCGTGTTGCATGTTCCATATCCCTCCAGGTATTCTCAGAAGGAGCTGTATGACGTTGTGTCCGACGTTGCTTCCTATCCTCGCTTCGTCCCGTTTTGTACTGGCTCGCGCATTCTGAGGCCGCCGGCGCCGGCACCAGGTGTATCATCGAAGAAACATACCATGGACGCCGAACTGACTGTGGGTTTCTTGTCATTTAAAGAAAGTTATGTGAGCAAGGTGACTTGTGTGCCATATGAGTCCGTCGAGGTGAATTGGTTCGTCTTGACTGTCCATGAGGTAACTAACCCAGTTTCCATTTCTTGTCTAGGCCATAGCTTCTTCAACTACTCCACTCTTCAAAACCTTAACGACTACTTGGCGATTCCAGTCAGCATCTGCGCAGTCACCCCACCCTTCAGCAGTTCCCTTGCATCTCCACGGACAGGAATCCAGGCCTACTCTTGTGACTCTAGATCTTACTTATGCATTTGCGAGCCCTATCCATGCTGGTGTCTCTGCAACATTCTTTGGCCAAGTCTCCAAACTTATGGTCGAGGCCTTTGAGGAACGGTGTCTGGCCGTTTACGGGCCTGGTAGAAGATGATCTACATGTGTATGACTACCATTTATCATTAGAACTATAGTCCTTATAATCAGCAGCTTCTCGTGTTGGTGCCGGTTATCCAATTGAGAGATCTGATTTGCAAACGTGTGGATCACAGCATTCTTGGTTGGTTCTTGGGTTCTGTGACCCTTGCTCCAGAAATGTATCAGCCTTAAAAGTATATGTATTCCTACGGAACTTCTGTCGATCAGAGTCTGTGTTTCCCTTCAGCCGGCTGGATACTAAATCCGAGGCGAGGGAAATGGGCATGTATCACACCCTGCTGCCCTTTGACCTGTATGATCACCTCTTCCCTATTGAGGGCGACGAGCTTTCCGACAGTGGGGAAATTGCGAGCTAGGCGGAAATAAATGCTCAGCACTGATGACAGCATTCTCAAAGGGTCAGAAATGAAGTCACCTGTGTCTTCAGGAGCTATCCTGACCTCATCCCCTCGCCTCAATTGTAAACGATCGGCTTCCGTGGTATTGAAACCAACGATTGATGACGATTCGTAAGACGAGTTCGTTATCATCTTTGCTGCTTCCTCCCCATTCAATTTACGTGGGGATGGTTGACTGCGTGCCTTGTCTTTGAGGTAGGCTGACACCCGGGCCAGCCACTATAATGCCATTAGTATGTAGTTGGAACCCAGGGTTGAGCATCTACCTGGAGGGTCTTGGGGAATTCCTGTGCATTATAGAGGCTTTCTGTTTCGGGGAAACTAGCAACCCAGGCAAGCAAGAAATGAACGGAAATGTCGGCCAGGCTAGGCAGTTCGGAGTTGAAGAGCCATTCACGGTCATCGCTCAGTTGTTCTTCGATTAAAGCCTAGAATATGAGATGAAAATGAGGCAGTACTGGAATACCTAGGAATACATGCGAAATGCGAAGCAAGTTTGCTCATGGTTTGCGGCCGCGAGGCCTTGATTGCATTCACATCGAGCGGGGCGCCAAAGAACTAGTTTCATTATCAGGATAAGATATGATGGTCCCTTATCTCAAGGGACGGGGGTCGACTCACGGCGCTTCTGTCTTTCACAAAATTAGCAGGTATCTTGTCCCATGCCAAAAGCATTGGAGCCAGGGTGAACAATTGATCAACATAATACTTTGAAAACGCCTTGATTAAACCTGTGTCTGAGTTGCTTCCCTGTTTGTTGTGCGGAAAAAGGGTCGCGTATCCTGCGGAGGGGGGGAAACGGCGTTCCAGAGCAGAAACAATCAAGCTAAACAGGGGGGAGGATATTATCCGTGACAATTTTTTGGAGTCCTAGGTGGGGATACATGCCTCGTGTCGCAGTAAACATCATTACCAATCGCGAGAATTGGGATTCGCCGGTAGGTAATCCCAAGCAGGTCGGTGATCTCGGGGCGAGGTAGGACAGGAGATACCTAACGCCCAATGTAAATTCTGTGTGGGGGTGCTAATTGGTATATGCGAAATACTTGCATTAACTTGTGAGTGATCAACTCCTTTGAAAGTCAGCGTGTTATCAATCTTGTGTGCGTAGGGCGAAGCGTCATAGCTGTTACAAGTGCATCAGAAATATGAAATAACGAGGATAGCCTTCGGTTGTCCAAACCCACCGATAGAGGATGACTGGGGGGGACATGGTGGAGAGTGAGATCTAGTATCCACATAGTGAGAATATTTAAGTCACATTCCGGCTTCTGAGAAAGCCATCGTTAACATGTGAACTCAAGTGAAAGTGATTAACTAGCTATTCAGGAAGAACAGTGGGTAGCAAGTGTCAACAGCCGGCCGATCGCCGTCAACCGCCGCCAAGTTACGATCGATCATGGAAGTTGACTGGCGCGTTTGATTGCATCACGGCAAATCCGGCCAGGCGCCATCAAATTATCGGCGCTCATCCGAGAACAATAGGTGTTGCGGTTGGTACACTGACTATTGCCCAACTGTGGCTTATGGATACTTGCGGCCCAGGCCAAGCACGGCTGTGTGATGTTTGCGCGATATGAGTGGAATAGTAAAATAGCGAAAGCGCCAAGACGCAGTCGAGATCAATTGTGACAGGCTCGCAATTGAGGAGGCGTACAGCCACGTGCAGGCTGCCATCATCGCCCCCGTTTCTATTTGGCTCTAAAACGTCTTTTGGCAGTCTTGTAGCAACTACCACCTTCTCTTCCTCCCATCTCCTCCCTTCAGCACCAGCGGTCCTCGACTAGCCATGGGTGATTATCGGCCACAGTTCCCTTCCGTCAACTCCCAAACTCGAGGTGAAGAATACGGTGATCCTTTCGCTGACCGCCCTCGTCAAACTCATTTTGCCGAACAAGAACGCCCATACCACGGCACATCCTCTCCTGGACCGCGTCCGTTCGAGAGCACAACCACCCTTCCTCAAGAGTACGAAGACGATGAATATATCGAGAAGCAACCTTTGAACGCTGACGGGTCGTTCGCTGGTGGCTTCTACCCTCCTGGGTGCGTATATATCACAGTACATCTGCCTCGATGTTGCCTGACGAAATTGTCCGCAGTCCTGCCGATCCCACTGCGTATGGTGACCCCTATGAGGGTAGGCCTGGGTCTACCGTCTCATCTATCGGTGGTGTCGACAGCGCCTGGCGACGACGTCAAACCATCAAGCGTGGTGTCACGCGTAAAGTCAAGCTCACCAACGGTAACTTCATTGCTGAGTATCCAGTTCCAACGCCTATCCTCAATGCCGTCGAGGCCAAATGGAAGGCTACCAACACGACCGAGTTTTCGTAAGTGGCGTGTCCTCATGCCTAGGTTTATCTGATGACTCATTGTTATGTAGCCACATGCGGTACACCGCGGCGACAGTTGACCCTGACGAGTTCAATGAAGCAGGTGGCTGGTCACTCCGTACAAAAATGTACAACCGTGACACCGAAATCCTCATTGCTGTCACCTCCTACAACGAGGACAAGACCCTCTACGCCCGAACACTCCATGGTGTCATGCTCAATATCCGTGACATCTGCAAGACCAAGCAGTCGAAGTACTGGCGGAGACACGCAGAGGAGGGAACCCCTGGCTGGCAGAAGATCACAGTAGCACTGATTGTTGATGGTCTTGAGCCTATGGATAAGACCGTACTTGACATCCTTGCTACTGTCGGAGTATATCAGGATGGTGTCATGAAAAAGCAGGTTGATGGGAAGGACACTGTGGCCCACATTTTTGAGGTAAGCAATCATGATTCACGACCTAAAGCGAATGATCTAAAACGTAAATAGTACACTACCCAACTATCCGTTGATGCAACTCCGCAACTCGTCCTGCCGAGAGAGAATGACGTGAACAACTTGGTTCCCGTTCAAATTATCTTTGTTCTCAAGGCCAAAAATCAAAAGAAGATCAACTCGCATCGTTGGCTCTTCAACGCCATCGGCAAGATGCTAAACGTGAGCATTTTGGCATTGCCTTAATTTTGTCACCTGATCATGGCCGATTAGCCCGAAATCTGTGTCCTCATTGATGCCGGTACCAAGCCGGGGCATAAGTCAATCTACTATCTCTGGGAGGCTTTCTATAACGATGCTAATCTCGGAGGGTGCTGTGGTGAAATTCACGCTATGATCAAGGGTGGAAAGAAGCTTCTAAACCCCCTCGTCGCTGCACAGAACTTTGAATATAAGATGTCCAACATTTTGGGTAACCAAATTGTACCATCTCCAATTTGCACGTCTGACGTCTTCTATAGACAAGCCTTTGGAGAGCAGTTTCGGATACGTTTCTGTGTTGCCTGGTGCCTTCTCTGCGTACCGTTTCCGTGCCATCCTGGGCTGCCCCCTTGAACAATATTTCCACGGTGATCACTCTCTGGCGGATCGACTTGGTGCGAAGGGTATCTATGGCATGAATATCTTCACCAAGAACATGTTCTTGGGTACGTATGATTCATAATGATTGTTCTTACTCCAGTCTCATTCGAGATTAGCCGAGGATCGTATTCTCTGTTTCGAACTTGTGGCAAAAGCAAAAGACAGGTGGACTCTCACCTACGTCAAGCCTAGCAAGGCCGAAACTGATGTACCAGAATCTGCTCCTGAGCTTATTGGGCAGCGTCGGCGTTGGTTGAACGGTTCTTTCGCTGCATCTGTTGTACGTGTCCAACCAGCGTGATATGGTTTCTTTCTCTGATTTATGATTACGTACAATTCAGTATGCTCTCGTCAATTTCTTCAAACTCTACCGCTCAGGCCATGGCATCATCCGCATGTTCTTCTTCCACTTGCAGGCCCTCGTATGTATAGTTGACCTTGGTGACTTAAGCGTGATACTCATTTTCATGAACCAGTACAACGTCTTCTCCTTGATCTTCTCTTGGTTCGCACTTGCGAACATGTGGCTCACATTCAGCATTATCATCGACCTCCTCCCAAGTCAACACATCGTCATCTTCGGCACCCCAGTTATTGTAAGCAAATACTCGCCACTGCTCAACTTTTCCTGACGTTGCTTCCTAGACTCACTGGGTTAATTTGGCACTCAAATGGGTTTATCTCTCGTTCCTTGCTTTACAATTCATTCTTGCCCTGGGTAATCGGCCAAAAGGAGAAAGAATGGCGTATGTTGTCACCCTCTGGTAAGGCGCTGCGACGTATAATAGAACTGGAATGTCGGTTGACTGTTTTCCAGGGTCTACAGTATACTCTCTGTGTATCTTTTGATTTGCTCATTCTGGCTCACGATCAAAGCATTCGGGGTGAGTCTTTACAAACAGAATCAGTGGCCCAATCTAACATTCCGCCAGCAATTCCCAGCGCAAATCAAAGCCGACGGTATCGTCGCATTTTTCAGGCCTCCGACTGGTGCACTTGTGGCTGCTATGATCTCAACATTCGGTATCTACTTCATGGCCTCCTTCCTCTATGTAAGTTTTCATTACTGTTCCTCTGATATGATCTAATATGTCGCCAGCGGGATCCTTGGCATATGTTCTCGAGTTTCTTCCAGTACCTTTGCCTTGCCCCGAGTTTCACAAACGTACTCAACGTCTATGCATTCTGTAATTTGCATGATGTCTCCTGGGGTACCAAGGGTAGCGACAAAGCCGAAGCCCTGCCATCAGTATCTTCATCCAAGACAAAGGATGCAGACGCACCTGTGGTGGAGGATACGACGAAGATCCAGGAAGATGTTGATGCTGCGTTCAAGGAGACTGTCACCCGTGCTATTACCAAAATTGAAACGGTCGAAGAAATCGAGAAACCTACGATGGATGACCAGAACAAGACATTCCGTACTCGGCTTGTCGCAAGCTGGATACTGTCCAACGCGGGCTTGGCCATTGCCATAGAAAACATCAACGGTTTGCCCAGCGACAATCCTGATTTAGACCGTGCTTCTCTGCAGCTGAAGCAAAATTTCTACTTCGGTGTCATTCTATACTCCACTTTCGGTCTCTCTGCTGTGCGCTTCATCGGGGTGAGTTGTGCACGTAATGAAATGTTAACACCATATTGACGGCTTTTCAGTGCTTGTGGTACTTCTTCAAGCGCAACCTGTTCAGGTGCTGTCGTAGGAACTAGATTTCACGTGATGACAACGAACAATTCCCCCTTTTTTCTTGACATGACTTCTATCATTACCCCAGGACAATCTTTCATCTAATACTTTTCTGGATTGCTATACTTGTTGTGGTCGTATTTTGTGCATGCACAAGATCTCATTGTCTGAGGTGGTAGCTAGGATTACCTCTGAATTTTGAAAATTATTTACTCTACACCGTTTTAAAGCACCACTTCGCTTTTTGACTGGATAATACTTCCCAGTAGTGGAAGGTACCTGTTGTGTATGCTACGTCCAGCGTCTTATGGATTCAAATTAAGGGTAATGGAGGCTATTATGAATACATTCCAGAGTAACTATTGCGGTTATAATTATCGTCATCGTCTGTATTATGTTCGTCAAACGCACGAGCAAAATGACCACCGGTATGACCGGATAGAATCTGCTGAAGATCAACGATTGTACCCATAGAGAAGAGGTTGTCACTTGGTAGTTGTGGAGTTGGGTCTGGTGCTTCTGGTTCACTTCCCGGCTCTATGAGGCTCTTGCGGCACATTGGGCAAGTTACTTTCTGGAGAAGGATTGAGAGGATGTCAAGGATACGGAAGGGGACGTATGACACTCACGCCGGTCTTGACCCACTTCGTGATGCTGTAAGGGTAACAAAAAGGAATCAGTCTAGGCCTCGTCGAGTGGGAAACGGGATATGAAAAGGGGTGGCGAGAAGGAATCAGAAACGCAACTCGCGTCTGCAGAATAGATGCCCGCATTGCCAGGGCTGGTTTAATCTTGTCACGCCGAGTTCTCCGGAATACAATGCCGGAGATTCCATTACGCTTGCGGTCTCTTCTTCTGCGAGAATGGCGAGGAAGGATTGCATACAAATGCTGCAGGTTGAGTCTAGGTGCGGAAGTGTACAGAGTTGAGAACCTCGTTCAGCTCATTAACTAGAATATCAGGCGCACCTTTGTGCCCTAGTTGCTCAAGCTCCTTCTCGGAGACAGCAGATAGGGCCTCGAGAAGAGTGTTGATCCCTTCTCCACCTAGTCCTGACCTGCCTGTTGTGAGATACTCTTGACTTCTGTTCAGTAATCATGAAGCATACTGTTCAGCTGGTGATAGGGATAAAAAATGGTGCAAAGCTTCTGCAATTGCGTCGGGCAATTGTTGCGCTTCATGTTCGTTATTCATGTCGTATTTGTCAAATTGTGCGTTGCATAATCGAACAGACGCGTCAGAGGATATAATGAACGTGGGAATTCGATCGGATTTGGAAACTGATACATGGATAGCAAGAACATAACGACAACGAAGGGACACACGTATATATAAGACGGGAGAGGAGACGGACAACACAGCGGATCCAGCCGGAGGGTATTAAATACGAAAGGGAGTACTAGTGGTACATTTGACGACAAGTTTTCAGAACGGGTTCTCGTCGTCAACATCCATCTTCTGTGGCTGTCGGTCTTCAGAAGTTGGGGTGTTGTTGGAAGGCGGCTCTTCGTCGCTTTCATCGGTGTTCGATTCAGCGTTCTCGTTGCGGGCAAACAACTGGACTGGTTTGGCGGCCCTGCAGTTATCAGTTAGCAAGGCTCGTCTTGATTATTCGGAAATGAACGCACTTGGTGAACTGCTTCTTCTTGGCGGCATTCAACTTTTGTGTCACGGGCGTCATGAGGTTATCGGTCGGTGAAATGAAGTTGGGGTTGCTTTTCGGCTGTTAACGATGTATTATGGCGACCAGAAGCGAGACTTACTGTGCTTTGGCAAACTTCTTTGCAAGGAGTGCTTTAGCACCCATGCCAGGGACTTGGTTGCCGACGTTTCCAAGTGGTGCTTGGGGTACGACAACCTGAGCTGCTTGAGAAGGATTGTGGAGGGGCTGGATGGGAGTGCCAAGGGGAGAGTCGCTGGGGGTTGCGGTGGCTGACATTGGATAAGAGTTGAGCGTTGTGTGCGTGTTGGTCGTCAAGGAGTTGCTATTGAGCAAGTTGTGGGCGTTGTTGAAGGCGAGAACGGTGGTGGATGAAGTGAGAAAAGTCGTAAATTGGCTGGGCCAGATGCACGTTTCCGTTTTCGGACGCGTTTGAAATTGAACTTGGTCATGTGACCCCGTTCTTCTTCCACCGCCCGATCTTCTCTGAAATCTGAACGAACACAAGCCCCAATAATAACGTAAAATAGGAGCGTATATCACTGTATTCATCGCGGACTAAATGTCGGCCAAGAATCCAATTGGGATAAAGTAAGAGTGAGAACAAAGCTATGAGGGTGAGAACAATGTTCCGGCCACTACTACAACTGTCAACCTTGGGCCCCTTCCCCTCAGCCTTCCCCACTCCATGAACGACAATAACCGGTGTCAAGGGCCGCTTGGAGAGCAGGCCTTTATCCAGCTCGTGGGCACTACTGTACGAAACACTGTTTCAAATCTTCGAGGGGAATTCAAGCGAACTCCTGGTGTCCGCATAAATATTCTCAAAATCTGATAACAACTTTAAAAGATGGCCATACTAATTTCCTTGTTGGTTCTGCACCTGACTCCTCCTCGTATTCCACTCGGAGCCACCCGCGGTCTATTGTTTATTTAAAATTGACTTCAAGGCACTCCTTCTGCGACTCGTGTTACTCTTGGTACCTGGACTCTAATTGCCCCGGAAAGAATCATCTGCATCCGTATGGAGTCTCTTTACGACTAAGCATCGTGCGGGACGGGGTGAAAACGGGAGCCGTCTTCTGACCCAGAATCAAACAACGTACAACCCACATATAAGGATGCTCACTTCATATTGGCCCGCTAACGTCGCCCGAATTCGACAATGTCAGATTCTGTTCAACTTGCCATGTCAAGTATTCTTGTCGAGATAGGTGATCAAAAAAGGTCCGCCCAGCCACAGCCAATACTCAAGCGCTCATTCTCTCCTGTTATTCGTGCTGGCGCTTGTATATTAATTGGCCACGTATTTTCGGATACAAAACTGCGGCGAATGCACCCCGCTCGCTGATCTTCTGCTTAAACGAGCATTGTATACATTCTCCAACTGAACTCTGTGAGACCCTTTTGTAATTCAGCCACGTTGCCGGTGGTAGCTTACTATTTATTATTCCAAAGTTTCTCGCGCACTGATATCATGGTATTAAGCTGCCTAAGTATGAGTGTACATGCATACCCTCAAAAGAGTTCTGTTACATTTATCCAATCCGTGAGCGGCGGAGGCATTTGGTTTGCGTTATCCACAATGACTTGACAATGACTTGCTCCGTACCCTGATTCATCGCGCCAGTTCATGGGGTTCCCCGATGATTGCCGTATATTCGGGCGGTCTTCGCGAAAGTATTCACATTTACTCAAATGTGTCAAAAATTTCTGCAGAAAATTTACAAAAGCCCAGGTGGCCAGCCCCACCGCATGCAAATGGACATTAGTGGTAAGCATTATTGACTGAACCTTGTCACAGGATGATATTTCTCACAGAACCCTGGGGACTGTCAGAACTCGGGACGGAAATCACGTCGGGGAGTAGGTCAGCAGGTGCGATTTAGGCTGGCGAAGCCTTGGGCGATTCGGCGCTTGAGGACGGCTAACAGGGATTCATTATTGATGTCAGATCCAGGCTGGCCATGTGTACTCACTCACCTGTGTATTTTAGCCCTTTTCTCGTTTATTCCCCCGCCAGCCCTCTTTCTCCCCATAATCCTCCTCTCTTCGCTCCTTGCTTTCTACTCCCTCGTTCACCATGCCCACCGCCAACCTTTTGAGAAAAAAGCGCATCGTCGTCCTTGGCTCGCGCTCAGTCGGTCGGTCCCAGCGTCCACCGACGTCATATCTTGACCACCCCCCCTGACCACCTCACAGGCAAATCCGCCCTCATCCTTAGATACCTCGAGGGTCATTTTGTCGAAAACTACTACCCCACCATCGAGGGTTCTTTTCAACGCAGCATCCAGTATAATGGCACAGAATATGATTGTGAGATAATCGATACAGCCGGCCATGTATGTCCTTCTACCCCACATCCCTACATCTCCCGTTGAATTAACTGGGGCGCTCCACTCCAGGATGAATTTTCTCTCGTCAATGCGAACCACACAATTGGCACGCATGGCTACATCATCATCTATTCAGTGGCGTCTCGGAATTCTTTGGATATGGTCAAAATTCTGTACGACAGGATCCTCGATTTCTGCGGGGTCCAGCAGGTCCCTTGTGTGATTGTCGGGTCCAAATCAGACCTACAGCAGTTGTAAGTCAGCAACTTATGCGCCCTTTCATGCCGTGACACTAATGCAACTCCTCAGTCGACAAATAGATCCGACCGAAGCACAGGAGTTTGCCAAGCAAAATAATGCTGCGTGGACGGAGACGAGTGCGAAGAAAAACCTTAACGTTGGTGCGCATATACCCTCCTGAACATGTTCTACCGAGCCTGATTTCACTTCAGCCCAGGTGTTTGAGCTCTGTCTTGGTGAAATCGAGAAGCGCTCGAACCAAAATGCTGCCTTCAGGCCCCCGCCCCCACCGTCAACGAACAGAAGTTCTTGCATCATCATGTAATTTTTTTTCGACCGGAATCTTTGGGCCCCCGGTGTCCGTCAGAAATTGTCCCTGGCACTATTTTCTGGATTTCGCCTTTCGGGTTATCAGTTGCTCATGGCTTTTACCCTTCACACCTCTTCACATCCACTAAAAGGTCCTTCACCAAATACACTTTCCCCATCCTCTTGTGTCACGGTATCACATCGCTCGCACTGCACCCTCGTTAACAGCGGACTTCGCTACATCCATCAATTCTTTCCGAACCTTGTTTTTGCAGCTGCCCTGTCCTCATGTACTTTCGCAATGTCTTTTTTTTTGTCTCGGGCCACCGTCTATGCTTGTACCACTTTACCTCTTCGATCGATGATCTGTCTTCTCTTGATGTCCACTTATGCACGCCTTCGTATGTCCGATACACTCGTATAGACTCCAATACTGCAGTTACAAATACATTAATTGCATTCGATGACCTCCGATAATCCTCCTATTCCTTCATGCGGTACCATCACCCAAGAACCTAATCTTGATTTCCCTCCCCTTCAGCCCGACGGCGCGGACGACTTGAGGATCCCCCGGCACAAGGTCGATAGCCTGATCAGACCACTTGACGTCTTCCCCATCAACATCTAAGACGATGCCCTTGATAGGCTTTAAAGTTTGCAGGGTAATCACTTCGCCGTCTTGGCTGACGGTGGTCTTGAGGCCGAGTTCTGCTGCCGATGGGAACTTTACAAACTTGAACGGTTCGGGCCTGATCCCAAATACCAGTGTCAAATCGGGTTACAAAATGAAATGTCAATGGACGCACCAGTTGGAGTATCGACCCAACACCTCGCCGTTGTCTCCTAGAAGTCGGGCAGAAAGGATGATAGTTCTTGGGACGTCACTCTTCTTCGTACGTGTTGGAAGTCCCGGTGCTTCCCCCTCGTAGAGTGAAGTGCTCGAATTTGGAGCCAGCACAACTTCTTTCGTCCAGCTGTCCGTCCAATCCGAGTGAAGATCAAATGCACTCAGTTCGAGCCTGGTCTTCTTTTCTTCGAGCGTGCTATTCGTGCCCCAGATTTCTAGCACGGTTTTAATTTTGAAGAAGGCTGCGGTTCTATCGTCGTCGAAGGTTTGGTATTCTTTTCGGGTCATACCAACTGTGTATGGCTTAAGCTCGCGAGCAATGGCAAAGTAAGCCGGCTTTGGTCGGAGGAAGTAGTCGACAATCGCCCATGACGTTACCGGCCAACAATCATTAATCTGATGCACTATGGTTGAGTTCGGAGCCACAGTTTGACATAACTCTCACACATACCTGCCATACAAGAGCACCTGATGTATATTCTTTGCCAGGGCCACGCCAGCTACGCCGCCAGAGCCGATAGGCTGACGCCAGTGTCTCTGCCTGCATGATCTGGGTGTAGTAGGCATAGCTGAGGTTTCAAAAAGGGTGAGGAAATGTCTTCTTGACCCCTTTACAGGCACCAACCTTTCTATGTCGAATGCATGCTTGAAATTCTCCATAAGATAGAGCTATTGATACCGAACATGAGGTATGTTATAAAAAAAACATCGAGAAGCCTTACCTCGAGCCTGCGTTCGAAGCCATCGGCTTTGTTATGGTTATTGCATACACTTAGGCGAGGTTATGTCAGGGCCTTGGTTAGCGGTTTATCGATAGCACACACCGGGATTGAGGGAATCGTTCCGATTTATCATCCCCTACCCAGTAATCGACCGTTCGAATGTTGGGATATCCCTGCCTGCAAAGGATGGGTCAGAGTGACACCACGAGACCATGTACCGGTACTACGATTAACGCTCACATTCCGAATTCGGAGACGAAACGACCAGCCAAAATGTCCCAGTTATGCCACGGCTCCTGTGACCCATGCCACACATTCCCTGCCGAGTTATTAGTACCGATTCATGGGAAAGCAAATCTACGTGGCATACATTGATGGATATCTCCCAAAGTTTTGTCCGTCGTCGGCTTACCGTGTCCACTGTACGGGGAACCGCGATGATAGAATATATCCGAATGTTCCTCAACAACTTCTGGAAGAACGCGCTCATAAATAAACCGAGCCGGGAAGTTGGTTTTGCGGAAGTCGCTTGTTTCATCGTCGTAATCGAGTTCTAGTTTAAAAGATTCCGCGATCTGATAATCTATCATGAAAAATTGTAAGTACATTAATGTGAAGAGCTGCCAAATGATAACCTTCGTTATTCCCAGCTATCTTGCGGAATTAGCGGGTGTCGAAACCTGAGAGAAACCAGGGTAAACTGACCAAAAATAACGACAGAAGGGTGGTGGCGCAGCCGTTTAACATTCTGGATGGCTTCTTCCTTGATCGACTGAACGAAAGAGTCGTACGCGGGATATTGCCCGCATCCGAACATGAAATCTTGCCAGACAAGGACTAAGGGAAAGGAAATAAATAGGAATTTCATGTGTGTGGTGAATAAATGGGATTCTCACGCCCAAGTTCTATATGGCGTAAAATATCAGCACTAAGTACGACAACCAAACGAGGGGATTTACCGTCACATATATTGTAGAAGGCATCATCTTCATAGATGCCCCCACCCCAAACGCGCACCATGTTCTGATTGCCATCAACCATCAGCTGGAG
This sequence comes from Macrolepiota dolichaula, assembly GCA_003315915.1. NCBI lineage: Eukaryota > Fungi > Basidiomycota > Agaricomycetes > Agaricales > Agaricaceae > Macrolepiota > Macrolepiota dolichaula. The sequence goes on from QFDT01001423.1 coordinate 38,467, forward strand.
CCAATCTCTGTATCTTTGAGGAGTGACACTATTTATCCATTAGTGGGCATGTGTTATCGGAAAAATGTCACCACCTACGTTGTGAGAAATGAATCCGCAGGAATCCAGTTTGAGCCTTATGTTCCGTGAGCTACTGCTATTATAAGTGACCCCAGACGTGAACGCACCACCACAGAATATCCTGATATTGTTTATTTCGAACAAGAACGTTAAGCCTTCTTGGTCAACCAATTTTTCTTGGACAATGCGTACGCGACGGAACGCGATCCTCTGTGTCTTCACATCCAAAATGTTTCCGTCCTATCAAACTTGAGCTCAGGTGAAGCCTGTGAGCGCAGTATGATCGACATACCTCATCCGCTAACAGGACCAATACATTATATAGCGGCTGGTCTCCATATCCGACGGGATACCATAGCTTCAGGTCTCCAGGTTGGAAATCCAGGGAGATCTTGGCATGGCCCAAATTAGTGGGCTGAGCGGACGGCGATGCGCCAATGGCATCGTCAGGCCCTTTGAGGAAGAAAGTTACGAATCCAGGTTTCGTTTCGGCGAAGGTGATGTCTGCTGAGAGTTTAATACCGAGGGTTTCAGAAATGTCGGTTCGGATGTCAATCTCGACCACGCGGTTGTCATATGCCTGGAATCTGACAGGTTTCCATGGTCCAACTGTCATGAGAATTGGTCCTGTATGCGTGTCGTCAATTTATAAATCCCTATTATAACGACTTAAGCACAAACCCCAATCCCACCCATAACTGTCATCAAGATAGCTTTAGGCGAAAACTAATAATAGATGAGGGAATATACGTACTTATACTGAGCTTTGCGAACATGCAAGCGACTCGAATCACCGTTCCAAAGATTGAGCTTTCTATGTTCCTTTTCGATATCGCGGCCCTGTACAGCATTCAGACGACTAACTCTAAGGTTGAAGGTAATCTAAATACCTTCAAGAATGCACTCTCGAAGTGAATGACCACCTCGTTAGCACCGACTTTGACATGATCCTTCACTGGAACGCGGTGTTCGAGAAATTGATTTGAAGACCTGCAGAATGTTACGTGACAAGAGCCTCTAGGAGTGAGGAGATACACACTTGAGGATCTCCTTGCCATTCTGTTGGCACTAATAAGTATCTGGCCAAACTCAGCTGGTACGTATACCACGAACTAGGGTCACAGTTGCAAAGGTATCCAGACCACCAAAGACAAGATCCGCATTTGAATATTTAAGTTCGGCCTCCGCGACGTCCAGGGTCGTTTTAAACACCCATTCTTTCTCTCCAATCCCTAGGGCCGACCGCACAGTCAGTCCCTCTTGGAAACAGGGTAAATCCTTTACTGACATTGAACATCCCACTCGTGCAAACCGATGAACTGGAATGAGACGATTATTAACATCTCCATGAATGAGCTAAATAGGGCGCTAACGTACTGGATCGGGGATCCTCCCAAGTTTCAGCAGTTCAACATGGACAGTCGTCGGGAAGCTCGACACCTCTAACCATTCTCCATCCTTGGTACCCTCACCACCTCCAACTTGAGTGAAGGACCACTTCTCGAGCGAGCGCGAGATCCCGGTTTTAGTGGACATCCTCACAGGATTAAAAAGTGATCACAGAAACAAAAAAAAAAAAGTCGCCCTTTCCGTTAATACAACTCTTCACAGCCAAACGCGCGGAGACACAGAGCAAACCGCTATCGATCGAGCCAGATGGAGAGGGCCAGAGAGCGTAGATAGTCTTGGAGCGCCTGCTTTTTTGGGGCCATTCCCACTTGAAGTCCAATTCGGAGGATTTAAGATCAGGTGGTCTGTCGCGACTTGGGTCCTGTGTAATTCTTCTCGGCCTTTTACTCACAACTGTGGTATTCATCCGATGTTTATCCGGGTTTGGATAGGGCCAGCTGGGTCCCGTTTCTCCTGTTGCAACGTAAGTCAAAGTGAATGCGGGAGCAACAAGAAGTCTGTTAGTCACGTCGACTTCGAATACGAGACTAGTGGGTATAAAATGCCTGTTTCATTGTGAATACTCGGATATTCTTCGAAAAGGTACTACCCATCCAACGGGAAGGATCGTAAGCCGAGCTTCAAGGACCGCGTAGATGCCGTGGTGGGTGCAGCGGTACGGGTTTCTTGTAAAATAAATATACATTCAGACATGATGTCGCGAAGGCGAAGTCATGAGTTAAAATTCCCAGATGCTCTAGCTGCCTTTCTTCCACTCTTCTGCCTGAGGCAGTACTGCCATTCGGGGTAACTTTCATTCCTCGACATCGGGGGTGTTTTCGGATGTCGAGGAAAGCAGTGACAAAAATTGAAAGGTCGGTGCGCCAGACATCCTGTTTTCGAGACTGCCTGCGAGGCACCAATAAATAACACAGTACCCAAGTCTTGAACCCAGGCCAAGATGGAAAGGCGAGGCGCCATGATCGATACCCAATAAACCTTGAACTTATTCAAGTTGGAACTTCAGGCAGCGTAAGGCTGGCTTTTGGGTTAGTCTTCGAGTGTGAGGTCTAGATTATCATGTTGTTGAAATAAAATTGTGAGGTCATAGGTACGTATCTAGTAATGCTGACATATGATACAATCGAAACCGTAGAATGCGACTTCTGTGATTAGAACCAAGCAACTAGTGCTGAAACCATCTAGATGTAGTATCTCCATGGTTTTCCGGAGGGACCTATACTCTCGTCATCCCCCTCGTCCTTCAGGTCCATTTCCCTATTCAATCGCTTCAGTGCTCTCCTCAACCCAAGACACATTGCCATGCATGATAAGGCAGTCACAATGCAGATTGCATACGACTTGTTATATGTTGGTCCCCAGGTTTTCACCCAAGCGTATGATCCAAGGACATTACCGCTTTGTGATAAGGCATTGATGAGTGCGATTGCAACGGGACGTTTGACTGGGGGGTTGGAAACAGTTGACGACATCCACGCAAGGAAGCACATAAAACCAGCATTCGTTTGTGCCATCAAGAACCTGATATAAGGTGATCAGGATGAGTAAGTTGGAAGGGCAATGAAACCTCACATTGAGATATAGCGAACAGTAATATTCATCGTTGACATGGCCATCATAAAACCGAGTATTCCAATAACGAGCGGAAGAATAACATGCATACAGCGTTCTTCCATTTTGTCGGAATGTCGACATAACCAAAGAGTCCACGCTGTGGTAACTATCCATGGCGGTGCGCAAAGTAGGAGTGTGATGATCGGGTTATAGCCCATCGTCGCAGTGAGTGTCGGAAAGTACAAGTGAAAAGACAAGGTAATAACATAAAGAAATAGTGTCAAGGCGATATACCAGACTTTCCAATCAGTGAGGGCAAGTAGGAGACCCGCCATCGCATCACTTTGTTTTGGTGTTTCGTAGCTAGTGGATGGCTTTGGATGCGAAGCGCCAGGGGCATCCTCAGCCATTCTTCTTCTTGCCAATGCATGCTCAGCTGGGGTAAGCCAGCTGATGTATTCGGTCTCTGGAAAGTCAGGAAGAATGAAGAATGCGACAATTGCAACTACGATCGTTAAACCACCCTCAACGAAGAATAGCCAACGCCACGCAGTGTAGCCGAGGACACCGTCCATCATGTCCAGTATACCGGAGGCGATAAGAGACCCAAAAGCATTGCTGATTAAACTCCCGCAAGTAAACAGTGATGTCCGCTGCGAAAGTTCACTCCGTTTGTACCACTTTGCAATTAAAAAAAGGGCGCCAGGGAAGAAAGCGGCCTCCACGAAGCCTAGCAGGAAACGTGCGAAGAGTGCGCTGTAATAACTGGGGGTACCGTAAATGAGGCCACCACTCTAGGAGAAATCATACATACTTTGTCGTGAAGCCTGAGGAGTAAATTAGATCGCGAGAGGGTAATGGGTGCCAAGAGGACACCAACCTGTGCAAAGGGAGACAGCCCCCCATACCAACGTGCAACCTGGTAGATAGATAGATGGCTTGTGTATTGAACTGAGGAACATATTCCTGGAAGACTTATGTTAGGGTGTGCCATAAATAAAGTTGGACCGAAGTTCCTCACGAAGGTATTTGCATAAGAATGTACCCGACGTAGAGGATGGAGAGGAGAGACGCAAACTGCTTGCCCTCTAGGCCCAGATCTTCTTCAAAACCACGTAGCCTAGCTGCACTAGAGGGGCATGAGCAGATTTCACAATTTCAGGGGAGGAATGATGTACGCGGCGCTGTTCCGGTCAATATCTAGTCGCATAGTCAACTCATAGTCGTGTCTCGAGGGCGCTGAAACTCACAGTTGAGGATATAAATTAGGACCAGAATGGACATTCGGAGGTCGAGTTTCCTCAGGAGTCTTTTTTCTACTTTCTCTCTGGCCTCAAGTTCCTCTAACTGTAAGTCGGTATCAGGGACATCGTATTGGGGTGCTGCGGGGTTGCCGTTTTCGAAATCATTACGATGGGGATAGTCAAGACGAGAGAGATGAATCACCAGAATAAGATTGTGGAGAGAGAAGAGGACGATCCTCTTCACTGGGACGTGGCTCCGACGACTGCCGGGACATGATGAGCGTAAAGGAAGGTGTGGGAGTGATGGGGAAGTCGAGAGCGGATATATAGGCTTCGGTTAGATTATGAATCAGGGAGATCACTCAAATGGCTGCTACTCTCCTCTTGGCCCAAACACCCACTGACTATCACAGAATAGTCTCCCCCACTCTTAAGATCCCGGACTCTCCTGCGCTTCCAATTCCAGTCGGCATCTTAGCTTGCCAACGTACATTGACCTCCAACCACCCATCTGTTCTTTTGCTGACATCTAATCACTAGGTGATCCCCTTCGGAGGTCCATTGATACAACAGTCGTTGGTGCGGAACTGTACCAGCCGCCACCTTCGGACTTGGGCAAGAAGGGTAAAAAAGCGGTTGTTGCACCCACGCTCCCGAATGATCCAATAGTGCTCGTAACCCTCCATGACACCGTTATTTTCCCAGAGGGCGGTGGTCAGCCCACGGACACAGGATTGATCACCACTACCGGTAATAAACAGTGGGAGGTTATCCAGTGCAAGAGACTCGGCGGTCAGGCTATCCATTATGTTCGTGTCAAGGATAGCACGATCGACGCAGCACTAGCCGCGTTTACTTCTGGAGCCTCAGTCACAGCTGAACTTGGTGCGCAAGACCTTGAAAGGCGTTATGATCATGTATGTATCAAGATGCCCTCGCGTATGGGAGAAGTTTCTGATTAACAACATGTAGATGTCTATGCACACCTCACAACACTTGCTCTCTGCTCTTTTGGAAACCCGCCTGAATCTCCCAACACTCTCTTGGTCTCTCACCTCTTACCCACAACCATGTTACGTTGAGTTACCTCGTGGCATGTCCCAGGAAGAAATCTTGTCCATCCAGTCTGAGGCTAACAGGCTCGTCTTCGAAGGTCGTCGTGTGCATGTTGAGGTTCAAGAACTGGATCGCGAGACCGACTCGGTATCTCAGTCTGTCCCAAAGCTTGAAAATGGCCGTGCAGTTGGCAAGGCCCTGCCTGAGGACTATACAGGTGGGGTAAAGAGGGTTGTCGTTATCGATGGCGTCGACCGCAATCCGTGCGTCACCTTCAAATCAAATTTTTCTAATTTGTTCTCACATGTAGGTTGGGGTTTAGATGCTGTGGCACCCATCTTCCATCCATTCATAACCTCCAACTCTTCCTTCTTCCTCACACAGAATCCCTTTCCCGCAAGGATGCAAACTCGGGATCAACCACAACAGTCCGTCTCTACTTCCTCTGTGGTCCACGCCTAATCCATCACCTTGCGACGACGCATTCTCTCCTAACATCCACGGCCTCAATTTTGAGTTCCGGACTCCCCGTAGTACCAGAACGAGTCCAGCAAGTCGTAGACGAGCGAAAGAAGGCGGATAAACGTGTCAACGATATCGAATCCGAGTTGGCCGACAAGATCGGCAAAGAACTAGTCAACGCACTGATTAAGGATACCCAAGAAACCGTCGAGGGTGTTGGATCATGGGGTAAACACCTACATAGGACCGATGATTCCTCCAATTCCCTCACTTTCCTCTCTTCCATTGCCTTTGTCATTTCTGACGAGATCAAGACTAGAGGGATGACCACACCGTATTTGATTGTCCTCTCATCTTCTCCGTCAGCCCAGACTCCTAATTCGCTTAGTACTGTCCTTGTCCTTGGGTCTGACGACAAAAGGGTCAAGGAAACAGGCGACGAGCTCAAAGTAAAGCTGGGTATCAAAGGAGGTGGAAAGGGACCCAGGTGGAGTGGTAAGTTTGCTGGAGTCTGGAAAGATACCAAGGAAAGCGTCTTGGTTGAGGGGGTCCTCGCGGCTATTCGCAGCCGAGAGCATGTGCAATAATTCATGGGATTGGAAACTGACTATACACTAATGATGTAAATAAAATATCTAGAAGTCCAAATGCCACTCTATGGTACAGGAAACGACATACCAGAAATGTTGAGGATCGAGCTACGAATAATATTACTGTACTTTCTTCGCCATTGTCGGCGAGGTTTGTGTGGGTGGTAGCTCTGCCGGATTTAATATGACTTTATTTGGAGGGAGGGAAGATCAGCTTTTGCGAGGATACGCGTCGCTACAACGTACTTCGTCTTCACTGAGGGCCGACGTAGGCGACCCAATTGTGTCTTCATCATTCAATCCCCACTCCACTTCTAACTCTTCTTCCTCCGACCCCATACACGGCTCTGACTCGATAATGGTGTCTTCATCATAATGATGAGATTCTTCTCCTTGCCCTTCCTCTACAAGATCTACATCTGGTCCTCCCGCTGCTTCTTCTTCAGCATCCAGGTCAAAGGCAGACCAGATAGCTCCACCTTCCACCATGATTTCATGCTCTTCGATCCCCTCACGAACAAGACCGATTGAATCGGGCTCGGATTCGGACTCGTATTGTAGGTCCGCTGCCCAATATTCCGCTTCGGATGATGGGGTATAATCGACGTCGATGTCATCATCATCTTCTTCTTCGGGTGTTGGAAGATATTCACCACCGTCAGAGGAGGCATCATCCTCAGCGTATGGGTTTGAGAGTGTGATATTGGCTGGGACAAACTGGGAACGACATGTTGGGCAGTTTCCATGCTAAATTGAACGGATACAGGTGTTTGAAAATAGATATGGCAAAAGAGGACGTACGTGGGTTCGTATCCATTCTGCCAAACTTATCCAAGGGCCTTTAGTAATGTGTGATTGCTAGAATTGTAAAGTAACTCACTCGCGGCGACAGAATATATGACCACATACTTCCAGTCTCGTGACGCCTTTCTCGCAATTTTCATCCTCAAATTCATCTGCAGTAACTTCATCTAGGTCACTTAAGATCTCTATGAAAGGGACGAGGCAGATTGGACAGTTATCCTCCACAGGTATTTGATTTTTTGGGAGGAGAGGTAAATTTCGTATAAATTGCTTAACGCGGTCTGACACCGGAAGGAAGAGTGCATCATGAACGAGTCGGACTGCGGCTGTCCTTGCGAGATATGGGTCCATCTTTCGGGTCGGAATTGGGTCAGTTGTGTCCGTATCGCCACGTGGGGAATGTGAAAGGTTAGGCAACAGTATATAAATTCTAACGAGAAGAACCTCAGTGACTTTGGTAGAACAAAACTTGAAGCACACGTACAGTAGCTGACTCAACGTGCCCTCGTGTTCTAGAAGTACTGTCACCCTCTCGAACACACCGGTGAGGGTGCTTGAGGGTACCTGTGTGGTGACGGTAATCAACAAACACAATCTAGGATAGACGCCTGGCATCATAAATGAGACGCGTTTCAGTCACGTGTACCACACACCACACTCAATGGGTCAATCTCACCCAATGCTCCACTTCCACCCAGTTTTTTGTGCTACACTTTTCAATTTCTCCGACACGAAACTTTAGATTATTTATGTGCCTGGTTCTCACTGTCAACAAAACCGAAATGAGTCAATTCTCGGCCTCTCTTTGCCGAGTGTTCATTCAATGGTCATTCCTTTCTCCGTCCCGCTAATCTCCCGTGACCGTTTTCCATCGTGGCGACGGTGAGAATGTGGCTTTATGGTATGTACTTATCCGCGGTTTTACCAGCCTTTGCATTGATATAACGTTGTCTTTATTCAGTGCTCAATCCCAACCACGCTGGTATTTCTCACATAGAGTTTTTTTCTGTTGCGGGGGGGCCAAACTTGAAAGCTTAAAATTCTGCAAGATCCACCCGAACCCGCGGTCGACCCACCTCGCTCGCCAGGAGTAACATGGGGACAAATCTCCAATCCCATTGAATATTGAATTAGCACAGACAGACGTCCGGCCGGCGACCAGGGTACCCATTATGCGCAAGAAATCGGTCCCGTGGTGACTTTGCCGGGGTTCTTTATTTAAACCCCCCGCACGATCTCATTCCTGGGATTCTTTCCTGCTTGTGTCCTCACTCGGGAAAATCAGTGGTCCCCCGGCCAGTGCTCCGATTGTTTCCTACCTCCTTGTCGTTTCTCCTGGTCCTGACGAACTTCCCGGCAAACTTGGAATTATATCAACGATTCGATGCACCCGAACGATACAATGCTAGCCGAGGAGAAGGATATTGAGAAACACGAGAGCGCATCGACATCGTCTGGTGCCCATGATGATTCAAAGTTCACAGACGCCGAGTTCGGCGGCCCTGAAGCGAGAAAGAAACTTGAGAAAAGGTTTTTGTTGAAGTTGGATTTGAGGATGAGTATCATGATTGTGATTTATATTCTGAATTATGTGCGTTTTCACCCCTACCTGAATGTTCTTATGTGCTGAAAGGACCTGGAACAGATTGACCGAAACAATGCCGGGTATGTTGCTATTTGAGGGAATGAGATCAAAAAACCAAACAGTCTTTCAGGGCAGCACGTTTACGAGGCTTTGAAGCGGATCTCAAGCTACAAGGCCAACAGTTCCCAACCCTCCTATCAATTCTATATGTCGGCTACATTATTATGCAAATCCCCTCGTAAGTCTTTCCATTTCGATTCATCCGATTCAATATTTCTCATCTCCGTGTGTAGGAACATGTTCCTCAACTGGATTGGTAAACCCTCCTTGTACCTTCCAGTGTGTATGATCATTTGGGGTATGATCTCTTGCCTGACTGGTACGTTATCTACTTTACACCCTGGTAAACTTGCTCTGATCAATTTGACTACTATTCGCGTCCTTGCAGGTGCCACACGAAAGTTCGTTTCTCTACTCATTGAATTCACGTATGGCGCTGGACCTGATAAACTATGTCATCAGCTTTGTAGGAGCGCTTCTAACGAGATTCTTCCTTGGCTTTGTCGAAGCTGCGTTCTTCCCTGGTGCACTAGTAAGTTCACCTTCCGAACTCTGTAAACTTGAAATAATTCTAATGACGTCTGGTACCACCGTCCCTGTTTAACCCTATAGTTCTTGCTGTCAAAATGGTACAAGCGAAATGAGCTCGGGTTGCGAACAGCCATCCTCTATTGCGGAAACATCATCAGTAATGCGTTTGGTTCGCTTATGGCTTCTGGAATTCTCAGCGGTATGCAGGGAAAATTAGGACATGCCGCCTGGCGGTAAGAGTTATCTTTCTAGTAATCGAAGGTTCTCCTGAAAGGGCTCGCACACAGATGGCTTTTCTATATCGAGGGTGCACTAACGATAGCGGTGGCAACTCTTGCTATATTCGTCCTCCCTGATTTCCCGACTACCACACGTTGGCTTAGCCCTGAAGAACGTGCACTCGCTATCAGACGCATGGAAGAGGATGCTGGTGTGGGTGATGAACAAGAAACAGAGCAAGGTGTAGGTAGTGGACTTTGGATGGCTGTCACGGATTGGAAAGTTTGGTGGCTTTCGTTTGCGTTGACCTCACAAGTTGTCGCGTTGAGTTTTAACGCCTATTTCCCAACGTTGAGTGCGACTCTGGGGTTCAACCGTACTGTGACATTGTTGTTGTGCGCTCCCCCATTCGTTTTCGCGGCTATAGCCGCGTTCTGGCTGAGCAGGTACGGAGGACCGAGTTGCAACCTGGCGGTCAACGGCTCTAATACTCATGTGACAGACGATCGGACAAGCAGGGCGAACGCTTCTATCATATCACGAGTTCATTTGTTCTCGGGATAATTGGCTTTATCATTGCGATATCAACGATGAATACAGCAGCGAGATATGTTTCCTTGTAGGTCATAACCCTGACCCATATGTGCATTGCTGATTGCCGCATCTTGCAGGTTCCTCATGGCACAGTCTTATGCTGGTTTCGTCGTGTTATATGCGTGGCTGAGCAATTCGTTTCCTCGACCTCCATCAAAGAGGGCTGTGGCATTAGCGTTGACAAATGCCTTTTCGCAGCTGGGCAACGTCGCAGGATCGTAAGTTGAAAGCGGCCTTGTCCTCAATTAAATAGCGCTGATCGGCGAGTTCGGTATTAGATACGTGTGGCCGACGCAATGGGGACCTACCTATCGCAACTCCTATGCGATCTGCATTGCTACATCAGGAACTGCAGTTGTGATGCTGTGGATCTATAGGATGCACCTGATCTCTCTGAACAAGAAACTAGATAAGGAAGAGGAGGCCAAGGGTATGACGAAGAAGGGCTTCCGGTACATCATCTGAGGATTCACGGATATGTATATAGCAATTGTCAGATGAAAATCATGATGAACACATGAGCCCTGACCGTGTTTGAGGCCAATACGGGTTGAGTGACGCTGAGATCCGGTTCGGTGGTCCGTTTCAAGTGTCATCTGACATCGGACATACCAAGCGCCTGAGTTCAACAGAGTTGAGAGGAAGAGCTTGGGGATGGTTCGATAAAAGAGTAGAATTGAGTAGCCGAGAACCGAGAGGCACGGTTGGGGTGTTGGTCGCTGTTGGGGTTATTAATATTTAATATATTAATCCGTTTCCAATTTCATTTCTGACGTCGTCCTCATCCCACGCGACAGTGCTCTTCCTCTTCCTCTTCCTTCACCCTCTCCTCGTCGTTGTCAACGACGGCGGGCACTGCTCATGAATTCCCTTACTTATCTATCCCGCCAGTTCGACGTCCTCGCTTCTGTCAGGACACCGCCCTCCACACCGAGTGCCGAGCATTCCCCGCTACGTCTCCCTGTAGATCGGACACAACCTCCTTTGCAGCGTACACTCTCCTTCCTGTATCCCTCATCATCAAGGTCGTATCCGAGATCGCTGCCCAGACGGTCCAACACCTCACCGCCGTCGGCGTCATCCTCCTCGTCCTCCGCATCGTCATCCGCATCCACCGCCTCATCGTCAAGTTCCGCTTCCCAGTCTACAACACATCACGAACAATCACCGGCTACCCAACGGTCTAAGCCAAGACACCAGCTCGATAACATCATCAACCAGGTCTTCTTCATCCGACTCTTTCTCCTCGTCTGGGATAACCTCAATTCGGCATGGTCAACGTTCTTCGAACAATTCAATATATACGCATGGGCTCGACGACGCCCGGTGTCTGTGGCTTCCGTCATCTCCGAGAAGGGAAAGGAGAAAGAGAATCAGGTCATCGAGGAGGCACCCGATTCGATGCCCTACGACGATCCCAAGCTTGAATCACAATCGACTTCTCGGGAAAGCACCTCGTCACCAGAAGGCTCGCCTGCGCCACCCTCTCGGGCGTCTACTCCTGTGATACATGGCCGCAAGTCACATTTCGGGCAGAAGATGTTGGTACTCGATCTCGATGAGACCCTGATACATTCAACGTCGCGGCCAATTCCTTCGCTAGCATCGAGCGGCTCGGGTTTCTTTGGATTAGGATCCATGGGTAGAGGCAACAAATCACCAGGCCACACCGTTGAAGTTATCTTGGGTGGCAGGCGCACACAATACCATGTGTACAAGCGTCCATTTGTGGATTTTTTTCTGCGGACTGTGAGCGGCTTTATTCACTACCTGCATGGCTATGCTAAGTATAGGGCGTGGTGCTAGGTATCGGGGTGGTATACTCTTGTTATCTTCACTGCGTCTATGCAAGAGTACGCAGACCCAGTCATTGACTGGCTAGATGCTGGCAGGGGTATTCTTGTCCAGCGCTTCTTCCGAGACGTATGTTCCCATCCCATTCAAATCAATTTACTGGGCGCTGACATTCACCCCTTTGGCTGTCCCCAATCCCCAAAAATTCTCGCATGTTCCGTTCCCTGGGAATTTTATATTTAGTCTTGCACACAATTACCCAACGGATCATACACCAAGGATTTATCCATTGTCGAGAAGGATCTCTCGCGAGTATGTCTTGTGGACAACTCGCCTGTCAGCTACAAAATCAACGAAGGTTGGTTTTTCGGTCTGTATTTGTCTATGTGGTCGTGCTGATCTGTGTACGATGATCCAGCAAATGGAATACCCATTGAGGGTTGGACGGATGATCCCTCCGACGAAGCATTATTAGATCTACTACCAGTACTCGACTCGCTGCGATTCACAAAGGACGTACGAAACATACTCAGTCTTCGCTCTGCAGGACTGTATGCATTCCCTTCATGACCCACGCCAATTCCTGCTCTCTGCATGTCACCAAGCATTTTGGTATATTATAATGCCTATTGCTTATTACTCATAACTTCCAACAACTTGCATCAATCTCCTGTCTTAATTTAATTGTTACTCACCCTTGCATCGTCCTTCGTTTATCCCTACTCCCAACCCTTTTCCTTGGATACGTTATTGGAACTACGATGTCAGTTCCAACCATTTATTCTCCCGGTTGGTTGTCATTCGGTGGTGGTGGTGTTTGTTGTTCTTTACTGTTCAACCGTTCACAAGCCTCAATACGTATACCCGTGCGTCACTTTCTTGGACCTGGAACTGGGGATCCTTCTTTCTTCCCTTGATCTGTAACATACCGGCTGCTCTGTAAATCGCGAATACCCCCTTTCAATACAATCGATTCAAAAATTTGACACTTATGTTTATGATATATGAACGAGGTACGTATTATAACACAGAGGAAAGACAACAGAGGCGAGTAATAGGGGGAGGGCTGCGGAGTGACAGGTGTAGAACATGATTGTTGCCGAGGATTAGTGGGTTCATGCAACGCAGCCGGTGTCATCTAGAAGCCCAAACGGAACAATACTATGTGTAAAGATGCGTGATATAAAACTATCAATCAAGTAGAGAAAAGCCTTGGGCAAACCAGAAAGTGTATATGTAGGCTGAGGCGCGGAGAGTTGAACCGGCCAGAGAACAGGGTGGTATTCCAGGGTGTATGGTAGAGCGAGAGGGGCATAGAAACACCAAGTTGGAATTCACGAGTCTTGGGATATCGGTATATCTACAATGCCAGTTGGGCTTGTAGTTCACGAAGCTGGGCTTCCTCGTCGTCCTCTGCGACTGCGACTGGTTGCCGAGCTGTAGCATATGAGCGACTGCTATTATTTTTTTTTGCTAAATTGGCATGAATGCTCACCTTCTGGAGCCTTTGAGGCACCAGGTGGTACGTGTACAGGAACATGATCCGCTCCTGCTAAACGCTCATTCAGTACATCCTCCTCAAGCTGATTGAGCTCTGCTGCTAGATCCTCCTAAACAAAGAAACGAATCAATAAGAAATGCATTAAAAGCAGATAAAGCAAGCACGCACATCTTCCTGAGGATCCGCAAATGGATTAGTCGAAATCAGAGTTGAAATCTCATTCGCAAGCTGGGTCTGGTCATGGACCTGGTCCATCACATCCGCGATCTTGTCTGCACCCATATTCCCATGAATGACCTTGAGTGCATCTGAACCCTTCTTCATAGCTGTCATTGTCTCCGCATTAAGGTTGGCGGACTCGAGGGTGTTTACTTGGAGCTCGAGCTGGAGACGTGTTGAACCTAGACGGTCGAGTTCGGTTTCGGCGGCTTTCTTGCGCTTGAGGGCTTGCGTTGCAACTGGTTAATTGTAACCCCCCCGATGCGTAATGAGAGATTCATGGTGTATTTGATTACAAAGGTTTTTGCAGGGTTAGAGGGTGTGAGGAGCGGGCCGGGGTGTCAGGGAGGGTTGGCATAGAATCAACCAGAGTGTGCGTAACACAATGTCATTATCAAGGTGTCATTCAGAGGAGTATAGTGTCGCAAGGGCGAGTGAACCAAGTGAAAGCAAAGCAGTATCATAGTCAGCAAAAGCACAACAGCTCAAGTTCCCTCAAAGGGCTTGGTAGAGTTACTCACCAGCCTTGTTCGAAACTGCATTTGCTCGTGCCTTCTTGAGCTCGTCGTCAATCTTCTTCTGGAGATACTCCTCCTTCTTCTCCAACATCTGCAATTGCTGTCGAAGACCCACTATCGCATCCCTCGCTGCCTGCTTGGGGTCCTTTCGTCCACCAAAGTAGCTCATAAAACTGGCCATCATGTTACGCGTGTGCTCAGCGTTATAATCAAATGGTTAATACAAAAGTCGTGTGTCGGTGGTCGTTAGAAAGAAGAGTGAGTGGAAGAATGACTTTGGAGACTGCGGCAGTCCAGACAGAGCTCAGTCAGTGTGCAGGGTACGATGAAGCCCGATAAGGAAAAGGGTAGCGTGACTCGATAATGCGATAAATAAGCTAAATTGAGTATTCATTCTCTATATCATCATCTCTGCGACCTATCTACGGTCCAAAAACACTCGTTACGGCCGAAGCATATTAGTGTAAGGGGTATGTAAAGCAATCGAAAAAAAAAAAGAATGGTACATATAAGTGAAAATCTCGTAACCTGGCCCTCAGTTGGCCTTGTCCCCATCGCTGCTTGAAGAGGTAATGAGTTTCTGATTCCAGTAGAACTGGAAGGGAAACTCACTCCTCGTCATCACTACGTTCATCTGCTGCTCCCTTCCCGGTGAGCACCCTGTACGCCACACGGCAGATCATCCAAAACCAGATGCATTGCATAAGCTGTTGAACAACGTAACCCATCAGTTATGGGCGTCAAAAGAAGCGAAAAAAGTCGACTGACCTCAAGTGCAAGTAGCAGTGTGCAGAATGTAACATATGCAGTTGTCGTAAAGTACCGCCCCTCTTCCACCGACAAGGTGAAGCTGATATACTTTGGAGCATCGAACATGGTGGACCTGATAACCGAGAGGAACAGGACATGTCGGGTGATAAACCAAGAAACCAGGAACCAGCCGAAGATGGCGTCGGTCAAAAACTGGTTTCCCTTAAGATAGCGCAACATTTTTGCCAGCTTAAGATTGAAATGAACGCGCGTCATTATTATTAGCTCAGCGATCGGTGTGGGGGATGAAGAGACATACGGGCAAAAAGATGTCGCAGTAGTCCATTAGGACCATGATCAACGCGCCTACGCGAGTAAAATTGGTAAAGTAGCTCGTCCACATCAAGATGACAGTAATGATGTGGTGCATCATCATCTGGACATGATCTTTCCGTCGTTCTTCTGCGTTCAGGATCAAGATTTGGTGTAGATAGAAGGCAGTCTGGGTGAGGTAGTAGAATTTGAAGGGACCAGCGAGGGGGATGTGAGGATAGTTTAGCCATAGGTCGACGGGATTGAGGACACGTGTCGGGAGATTCATGTATATATACTACGGGAAATGTCGTCAGCCCAGGGTATCCGCAGGACAAATTCACTTGGACCTACAATACCATAACACCACTGTAGTGAGTAATACACCACAGACCAACCCTGTTCCGCAAATCTGAGAACACTCCTATTCATTTGTTGGAGCTCTTTGCGGGTGTAAGGGGTTTTGCAGTAGCCGTTGCCATTGGCTAGAGCGTGTCCATTGGTCTGGGCGTTGCCATTGCCATTGAGGTGGGCCTTCTCGTCGCCACTTTCAATGGTGCCAGCTGTGTGACCATTGGAAAGGAGTTTCTTGTACCCGCGTTCCCTCCGTCTCCTCTCGAGGTCCCTGGTAAGTTTCCAACGTGCAAAGGGCTCGAAGACGCCAAGTCTGAACGCGTCACGAAGGACGGCCATGATGGCGATAAGGGTGAAGACGAAACATATGTCGAGCTTGCCTACAGTGAAGTAGTCGGAGTTGGGGAATGAATCAGGGTGTTCAGGAGCCTGTGTGGGGTACTGGAGGACGAAGAAGGGATGAAGGAACGTAGGCAGGCGATCTGAGGAGAGGAGGGAGAACATGGTGTGTGGCAGAGAAAAACTCGAAACCACAGGGAGACTAAGTAGTGGGAGACGAAAGAGGAAAGAGTCTAACCCACGTTTGCGGAGGAGCAGCAACTCGCAGCAGTCGGAGTCGTTTTATTACTTTATTTTCCATTTTAATTCTCTTTCTGCTCCGTGGGAATATTCACTCTCTACCCTCTCCTCGATGCCTACCCAGCCAAATCCTACCCTCTACCTCAACAATCTCAACGACAAGGTCAACAAGGACGAACTCAAGCTTCAGCTCTATGCCCTCTTCACCACCCATGGAAAAATCATAGATATCATCGCCTCAAAGACCGAGAAGATGCGTGGCCAGGCCTTTCTGGTCTTTTCCGATCTCGCTGGAGCTACGGCTGCTCTCCGCGCTTGCGACGGAATGATCTTTTACGACAAACCTCTAGTACGTCTTCTCTCGCTTAGCTCTCTCCGCTCTAGGGGTGCTCATCTCCTTCTCCCAGCGGATCGATTACGCCAGATCCAAGTCATACGCCACCCTCCGCAGGGAAGATTCAAACTTTGTCCCCCCATCCTCAGCCCATGCCAATCCTCTGCTACAGCAGAATGGAAAGCGTCCTCGCGTCAACGATGCCGCGGATGTCGAACGCTCAGCGAAACGCGAAAAATCCGACGACTCCGACGAGGAGATGGAAATTGAGGATGATGATGACCCGGGTCAACAACGCGAGACCTCATGTACGTCGTATTACATTATCCGAATACACTATGGCTTCACAACCCATTTCCCATAAGCGGCGACACCGGCCGCCGTGCCCTCGCAAGTATCAATGCCTACCGCTCGTCTGATGTGCACAAATCTGCCCCAGGAAGTTACAGATGATGTCCTCTCCGTATTGTTCCAACAGTGCGCACTTTTCGTCGTCATCATTCATTCAACATCTAACCATTCCTTAGATACCAGGGATTGAGATCGACTCAGGTTACCTGGTCACCAACACCCAACGCAACTGGCGCTCGAGTGAAAATGGCCCAAGTTTTCTATGAAAACGCAGAGCTAGCATCAACTGCTAAAGAGGCCCTCGATGGATTTATTCTCAAGAAAGGCTGGCCAATGTCTGTTGTATATACCTAATCCTCCCCCTTGCTTCTACGTCAAGGCCTCGAGCAATTTCTTCCCAATCGGCCCAGCAGAATTAGGGTTCTGTCCCGTGAGCAGCTTTCCATCAGCTACGACCAATGCCTGCGTTTGTACAATTCCCTTGAGCTTGTAATGTCACCCGAGACAATGCCACTGCATACCTGCCAGTCATTCGCCTTCTCGTACTTGCCCCCGAGTTCTTTGATTCTGGACTCCAATAAAAATGGCACATCCTATTCCTGCTTTCAGTATGATTAATTAAGCATGTATTGAACTCGACATTCACCTTGACAGCACCAACTGCCTCTTCTTCGCTGTTGGAAAATCCCGTCACCTTCTTGTCGGCGAAGATGGACTTGCCGTCCTTGCGTGCTCCAACGAGAGCTCTGGATATCCAATATCATTAAATGAGACATTTATCCAGTTTTGAAAGCAAACGTACGCGGGACCATGACAGACAGCCGCGACATATTTGTCTGAGTTCCAGAATGCTTCAACGAGCTTGGCACAATCAGGATCGGAGGCCAAGTCGATAACGGGCCCGTGACCTCCAGGGAAGAAGATGGCGACATAATCGTCTGGGTTGACCTCGGTCAGGTTCTTGGCCTCGCGTTGCTTTGCTAGGACGGCCTCGTCCGTTTGAAAATCCAACGCTTCTTTATCCTTGGAATCGGTGGCCGCCTGTGTGGGATTTACTCTTAGATGGGATGTCATATCTGAACACTTCAAATACGGTACATACAGTGATACTCGACGGGGAGACCGGGAAAGTCTTCTTTGGCGACGCAAAATCAATGTCGAATTTGGGGCTCAGGATATAATAAGGATGTGCAGCTTCAGATAACCACACTCCCTGGGATCAGGCACATTGGTGGATTAGATGTGATTGTGATCAAACAGAAAAAACATACATTTGGTTTCCCTGTGAGGGTTTTATCTGCAGAGGTGAATACGAAGAGAATGCGGGGCGCCATTGTGTAGATTATCTGAGTGTTCGAAACGTCCTAAGAAAGCCAGTGATATATATGTCGTTCCCATCTCCATGTGTTTTGTGGTTCTCATTACTCATCCATCCAATCGACGTAGACATGTTCGTCATACGTTCTTTCGGCTTATATTAGTAACCGCAAGCCGAAGAATATGTTTTTTCATGGTGTGCAATTTAGCAAGCCTTCACGAATTCCCCTTCTGTTCTGGAGCTCCTGAAGTTCAGTCAGCATCGATCCTATGGTAAGATAAGATAAGATAAAGTCTAATGATGAACGCGGCAATCACCGTCAACAAGCGATGTTGTCCTCATGACGCTTGCTCGCTGCTCTATCCTCTAGTGCTGCGCTGCAGCGACCTCGAGTTTCTATTCCCCACACTAAATCTTTCGACATGTCCTCGTTCTTCGGCTTGTAGGTTCTCTACTGCTCCATCGCTTATCACCTCTCCCCCATGGTGTACACGTTTTTGATAATTAGCACAACAGGGGCAAGACGCGCACATTCAAACCGCGTAAGGATATCCCAGAAGGCACAAAACAGTACCAACTGCGCAAGTATGCAGAGGCTACATTGGTATGCTCCGGCCTCTCGCATACCTTGGCTAATCCTACGCTTACTTCATTCTCAACATCTTTGGCTGAACGTGGTTATCGCTACCGCTTCTCTGATGAACCTGCGCTTTCGTTCCGTTCCGTTCGCTCGCGCATAGGGGTCTGGAAACTTGAGACTGGCAGTTCAGCTCCCGGAGGGCGAGGACACGAATGAGTGGCTAGCTGTACATGGTGTGTATCCATCCTCGCTTATTCAATTCATAATTAACTCCGATATTAATACTGGCTGGCCTTGACTGTAGCCGTGGATTTCTTCAACCATCTGAACATGCTTTACGGGACTGTGACAGAGTTCTGTACACCCCAGGAGGTATGCCCCCTCTGCTCCTCCAAAACCTGATCCGGCCTTCGAATTGACGGGAATAACGTTAGTGTCCTGTTATGTCCGCTGGACCTCGGTTCGTGAACGTCGAGTATTATGGAACCCGCAGCAGTGCCTCTGATTCGCGTGGGCCAGATATGAATATCTTTGGGAGGATGGTGCGAAATTCAAGCGGCCCACGAAACTTGCGGCACCCGAGTACGTTGATGCTCTGATGAACTGGGCTCAGAGCATATTGGACGATGAGGCTGTCTTTCCGAATAAGATCGGCGAGCCCCTTTCCTTTTCTCTCTCTCGACTGCTCATTCCGTACTTATCGTTGATATTTTCCCGTGTTTAGGTCTCCCGTTCCCCAGGAATTTTAGGGATACAGTCCGGACCATCTTTCGTCGGTTGTTCCGTGTGTATGGCCATATCTATAGCAGTCATTTTGACCAGATATGTGCACTTGGCATCGAACGTTCGCTCTCTTTCTATTGCGTTCTTGTTCATTGTTCTTATTGTGACCGACAGCACACCTGAATACTAGCTACAGGCACTTCTTCCTCTTCGTTCATGAGGTAAACACTTACTTGACCACCACCAATCATCAAACTTATTTGGCTCTTCTAGTTTGATCTCATTGACAAGAAAGAGCTCGCTCCACTCAGTGAATTGAACGAAGCTATTTTGGCAGAAGACAAAGGTCGATAGGACCTCGGGCACCTCTCATCGATAGGAAATGTTTCACGTTCGTCTGTCAATGCCCTCCGACTTCGATCCTCGCTACTTTTTACATGCGGTTCCGATTGACCGATTATCCGGTCCTACTTCCCGTTCACCGCCTTCTCATATTTTTGTCGCAACTCGTGGGGATGAAATGAATAACAGCTGACGCTCGTCCAGCCCTGGAGCTTCTTTTTCTTTTGAAATACAATATTCATACTTGACATTGTTTACCTATCCTACTGGCCTGGTTGACATTTCGCCTACTCAAGGTCAAGGGTTGAGCGCGGGTGTTGGTCTGTACAAGCTGAGAGATCATTGATCAAAGGGTCCAGTTTGAGATTACCTGTTCTGCCGATGTGCCACATCGATCTGATGCATTGAGTATCGGGCGCTGAGAGCGGCGAATGCCTAAATTAAAAGCACCTCAGAAGGAGGCACGAAATACACGCACGCCCGTCAACCCGTTGCCCAGCTCTGTGAGAACAGAAGTTTGGATGTGAAGATGCCCTAAAACAATTAGCACATAGCGCTAGCACGGTGTAGTGGGAGTTTGTCTATTACCGTAGGGGTGTGTATCGGTGAGTGGAGTTGTTTAGTTGATGTTCCAATTTCTGTGTATGTTGCTAGAATATTCCAGTTCACGGACCTTGTACAAATTTCGCATTCTGGGGGTGTCGCACAGCCTTCCTCATCCACCGATCCCCGGACCTTAGTCCTGGCACGCCCCGTTTTCAGTTGGGCTAGTCTGGGTAGTTCCGTGCTCTCCCAATAAGTGTTGAATACACACTCCACACCAAGATCTCTGCCACCTCAATTCAAATTATGTCAGATCTACAGCGAAGGCTTATATGAACATAATAAAGTATGTGTTCTTACCTACGTGGGTAAGCTCAACGGACACAGGACCCGGAATTCCCTGTACATTCGGCCTTTAGCAGTGGTCGTTTTTCTAAATAACAAGGTATTATATTTCTTCTCGGATAACAAGCGGAAGGCGGGTTCAGTGTTGACCAAGGCTCCACGAGAGTGACCACGTCCCTCTCCGGTTACCTCCAGTTGGTCAAGACATGACATCATGCAACGTCATTAACCACATCGCTACCCTAATCTTCAATTTCAAATAATCATTAGATCGTGGCTCACCAACACCCACACCCACACACACGCACATAATACCCGAACTTCATCAGATTTCAACATAGCCCTGTGGCAGTGTTCGTCAATAGGTGCTATGCAGCCAGAAAAGTCCATCAATGTGGCTACAATAATTAAAACACATTATCGAAAAAGAATCAGAAATACAGGTCTCACTTCGTGTATAGAGACAGTCGTGTGTGCAATACCAAAGTTCATGGATGGGAAACAGGGGATAACAGAACGAAAGAAAAATGTCGAAAGGTATTGCTTGTACTTTACTGGCGTGCCGTGTGTATGCGAGAGAGAGAAAGAGAAAGAGAGAAAACGATAAAACTACAGACAATGATTGCACGGAACCCGGGGCGCATATACTGATATGCCGTGCATCAGAAATAAAATGTCATGTGTCACACACACGCATCAAGAAGTTCCGTAAAATCTAGGGGAAAACACGGGATGGTAACGGTTTTTTGGGGGGTTGTGGGATAATGAAACTGCCTCGAATGTGTGAGGAGGCAGGGCGGAACGGGTGAGCATCATGTGCTATATATTAAATTGTACGCTATCAGACAAAGAAATTAGCAGAGCGGGACAGGGAAAGTGAAACACGCACGCACCTTCACAACCGACCATTGGACAACCAAGTTTCTTATTCTCTCCCTTAGCGCTTCTTGGCACTGTTCACAGGCCAGATGCTCGGCTAGGGGTCGTAACGCAGATTCCATCGTGCTCGTGGACAAATCTATTGCGTTAATTTAGCCGCATTCAAGCAGGAAAAAGACGGCATAACGTACCAGGTCTGGCATCCCATGCAAGGTACGCCGATGCCAATGCCCAAGCACGGGTCAATTTCTTCTGTTCGTCGAGATTGCACCATGGCGTTGGGGCATGTGGGTGCGGTGGCGGAAGTAGTACACGCTTTAGAGCGTCGGAACGACCAAAGTGTAGGAAGAAGAGCCGCTTTAAGTACACTGGTCCTATGCGTTCGGCCATTTCATCGGTAAGCGTTGCGAGGGAAAACGAGAGGAGGTGTGAGGACGCGGCCACTGCGAGCTCATACAAATCCAAAAACGAGGCCAAAGCGTATAGTTCGAGAGGGAAGATGGGGGCGTGTGAGAGCAGTAATGAGAAAATGGGGGTTGAAGGGCTGATTATGCGCTTTGGCGATAGACCATACACAGGAATACGGTCAACGGCGGCAACGAGGGTTGGGAATGGTGGTGAATAGTGGGCACAGGACATATCGTAGATTATATGCAGGATAACGTTGAGGACGGTAGAGTGCTCAGGGACGGTAAGCATAGGATCACGGTCTTTGCATGGCCCTGGGTCTGGTGGGAGGAGGTTGTTGAAGTGGTTGTTCGAGGACGCAAGGAGGATTGAAGCGTGCACATAGAAGAAGACACCGTCCGACGCCAGGAGAACGGTATCCGGAGGAACCTCACGCAGCTGCGCCCCAGGATAAAAGGTTGTAGAGACAGAAACAAGGGTAGTGCCCTCGGTAGGCTCGTCTGTAACGGGCGTACCGTCGTGTGATTGCTTTTTTCTTGTGAGTATAAGGAATATTTAGAACGAGATAAACGCACCGGAGGAGTTGGAACCTGGATATTGCCACCTGGCTGGGGCATAGTAGTGTCGATCGTCCTCTCTGAAAAGTCGAGGGCGAGCGGGTCTGCGACGAACTGGAGAACGGATTCCCAGTCAGTAGGTGCCGAGTGGTCCATCGTGGGAGGAGGGATGTGAGAGGGGGGAAGGAAGGAGGGGAGAGGTGTGGAGCATTGAATTATTGATCGGGGTCTACAAAACCCATCTCGTAATCTAATCTTGCTCCAGCAATACCCAGCTCCGGGGTCCTTAACCCCAGATCACATTGTGTGCTTCCGTATGTGGCATACACTCCCAGGCCTGCGCACGTCCCACCCAGAGGAGACACAACTTGCGCTCAAGCTAACCAGGTCGTTCGGAGGGCTCAACGGAATAGTATTCAGGGACTGAAGCTATCTATGTACCGCCGGCACCGCTATACCTTCTCTGTCGATCATGATCGCTTAACATAAATCAAAAAGACCTCCGACGAGGGCCTAGACTCTCGACGACCCCCCGTTCCGTGCGACCTTGGCGCTCTTAATCTTGTGGATCTCCTCTCGTCTTCCAAACTTGGAGTCGTGCAAATCCTATTCAAGTAATGAGTATGACAGCATATCCTTTATCCTACTTTCAGGAGCTTACCATATTTGCCAACCGTTTTGCCGTCGATACAATATTCAATTTTTCCAGCACCTTGGCCTCCAATAGCTCCATTTCATCAACCTTCGTTTCTGTGAACCCTCCTTAGACTTCGTCGCATTCAATATCAACTGACGACCACGTACTGATCCGTTCCTCGATTTTTAAAATCCGTTCCTCGTCCTTCTCCGTCACGAAGCTGACGGCAATACCCCCCTTGCCAGCACGAGCCGTCCGCCCCACACGATGAGTATATTCTTCCGGCTCGTTCGGCAGGTCCCAATTAATGACCATGGCAACGTCTTCGATATCCAGACCACGCGCGCCAACGTCAGTCGATACCAGCACCGGCACGACAGACGCTTTGAACAGGGATAACGACGAAAGACGTTCTCGTTGTGTCAGACGAGAATGTAATGCCGTGCTTCTTATTGACAACGACTTGAGGAAACTCGTCAAATATGCTGCCGTCCGCGGCTTCGCGCAAAATATGATTGTTGGTGGGGGTTGTTCTATTTCCTCATCTGAATTCTTCTGTTTCGCTCGTGGTTTATTATGTGTCTTCTTGACATTCTTGACCGGCTCCGGTGGCGCCCGACGTAAATGATGTGTCGATTCTGGTGGGTTGCAGAGCAGGTGGTAGAGATACACCTCTCGTACGTGCGAAGGGGTGAGTATATAGTACTGTTTCAATGTTGAAACTGTTTCTACCCTGAAGAACGTAATGAGTTTTGAGAAACGAAAGGTGGGGTTATGAACTCACATTCCGGTCATACGATGGGTAAAGGGCTTCTGCTTCCCATGCTTGGGTGGAGCATCAGCAATGGTATCGATAGAAGATGTCCACGTAGCAGTGAATAAGCATGTTTGCCGGTCCTTTGGAAGGACACCGAAGAGATACGATAGCTCGGGTGAGAACGTTGGCGTAAGTAGCCTATCAGCTTCATCTAGTACCTAGCAGCGGATTTTATTAATGGTGGTGTGAGATATATCGGCTGCTTTTCTGCTCACCAGAAATTTAACTCTTGAAAGATTCCACTCTCCACTCGTGCTTTGTAAGTGATCCACAATTCGACCAGGCGTGGCAATGACGACGTGGGGCCTATTCTCAAGCTCCAGCGCTTGGGCCATCATATCCATACCACCCACTACCACCGCTGTCCGGACATTCAATGGTGCACCGAGAACAGCAAATTGTTCCGCGATTTGAAAGGCAAGCTCTCTATAGAGTCATTGGCATAAGAAGCGACGGACGGACGGCAGTGAAAGGTGGATCTTTTACCTTGTTGGTGTCAGCACAAGAGCATATATGCCGTATGGATCCACAGATAATTTTTGTAGGATGGGAAGGGCGAAAGCAATTGTTTTTCCGGAGCCTGTTTTAGCATTGCCAATGCAATCCCTGCCTATCTCAAGGACATGTATCACTCATAGGGTACGGTGCAGTATAGACGCATAGACGCATACGAACCGGCTAGCAAAGGTGGAACACAGGCCGCTTGCACCGCCGTGGGCGTCCTTATCGACATGCTATTCAGCGCAGACACCAAAGCAGATGAGATGCCAAGTTCCGTGAACGATTGGACAGTAGCCTGGGGTTTGTTGGGCGCAGCAGAAGCCCAGGGAAGCTTCGGTTCCTTGTCTACCAGTGAACCCAGTCGGTCCTGGACCTCGAACGCCGGGAAAGATTGTTCACGTCCTCGTTCATCCACAACCGCATGGCTATCGCTATCATCGTCCACAGACTCATCGTCATCGACGCCCTCGGAATCACTATCCTCTTCAGTGTCTTCATTACCGCTCGAGTTGTCTCCTTGACTTTCACTTTCTTCACCTTCACCCTCTTCGCTGATTTTACCGCTCGGAGTATCAGAGTCGCTTGTAGATCCACCATCTCCCTCGTCGAGTTCCAATTCTCGTCTTGACCGGTGCACGATCTTCTGTCGTTTCACCGGCCGAGATATTCTTTCTTCTTGTCTCTTCAATAAATCATCCACCGTACTCGCTCGCTTCTTTATAGCAGCTAACGACATTCGGTCGAACAGTACAAAGAAAACAGTCCGAGAGGTACGTGGGGGTGTCGAGTTGAGGGCGGAGATCCCTACAACAGGTGGTGTGGTTGTGATAACTTTTCGTGATGGAATTTGAATTGATCCTCCCACTACCCCTTTTGGCTTTATTTAATATGGTCTGGAATGTCATTCAACGCTGCCAATCAGAGGAGCTTATGTCGTTGTTCCTGTTATTACGGAGTAGCAGAAAATACATAAATTCGTGCGGTGATGAGGTTATTGTTCCCTCACCACCACCATGCCGGCTGGTGCGCCCTCAATGTCTATCACAAGTTTAGAAGCCAAAATCGTCAACTTTGATACCTCCCTGCCCTACACCGAGGTCATAGCAAGACTAGATGAAGCGGTAAATAAACAAGGATCCGCGGACATCCTCACAAAGCTCAGAGGGGCCAAGTCTCGCGAGGAAATTGAGCAAATAATCACAACAATCACCGGAGTCGCAAATGACTTCTTGTATGTGTTGCCTCACTACTTGCATAATCGTGTTTTGGAGCTCTGAATTAATGTTGGGGGACAGGTACTTTATGGAATTGAAACACCACCCCTGGTTAAATGTTTACACTCAAGCTACTAATACGCCAGCCACGATCGTTTATACGATCGGGAATCCGCTCATTGCTCAAGGTATACTCCGGCACGAACTTCGAGCAGCCTTGCACATTCCGCCCAGGCTACTCATTCTGGAAAAGGCTGACCGTACGGGGACGAGTGTTATGTATCAGCTGCCGTCGTCTGTGATGGTTTTCCCTGATAATGAGAATCAGGAGCTAAGGGAAGCAGCGGAAGGGTTGGACAGGAAGTTTGAGGCGCTGGCGAGGGGAATTACTGAGTTGGGTGATGCAGGCGATGCTCTATTGTGAGGCGGTAGATTAGCTGGTGATTGGTACTTTTAGTTGTCTAAGTTGTTAATTATTTGTCTATTCTTCTCTGAACATCGTAGTGCATGAGGACAGAGATGATCGGAGTGAGGGGCTCACTCACAGGAGTTGAAATCTATCCATCTCGACTCTCCAACCGCCTTGCGCACGCGGTTCATTACAGCAAGACCTTCCCTCTCCTCTAAAATCTCCTCAATTAAGATCAAGTCTACACCTTCTTGTTCTAATGTCAACAGTCCGTCGAATAATCGTTGCGCGGCCACCGCTGGCTCAGCAATCGGTCCTAGGGTATATTTGTGCCATTCAACACCATCTTCCACCTTGACATGTTCCCAGATTCTCGAGTCTGTCGGTGCTAAAACTCCGACTTTTGCCTTCGCACCAGAGGCACGATTAAGAGATGCGAAAAACGAAGTAATAGAGATGGATTCTTGGCCATCTGGGGGTTGCATGGAAGTATGCAGCAGAGTGACGGGTACCGAAGGGGAATAATGGCGG
Source organism: Macrolepiota dolichaula (assembly GCA_003315915.1). Classification (NCBI taxonomy): domain Eukaryota; kingdom Fungi; phylum Basidiomycota; class Agaricomycetes; order Agaricales; family Agaricaceae; genus Macrolepiota; species Macrolepiota dolichaula. The sequence goes on from QFDT01001423.1 coordinate 65,152, forward strand.
TATTTCATCCCAGGCGTAGTCGGGGCCTGTTCCATCGCGTCATCTCGATAATCTCTCCGATGGACAAGAACCTTTGGTATCGTCACATCCGCATCCTCCTTCCCTCCAGCGAGTTCCAATTTGAGTACACGCTCAATCTCTTCCACAGTAATCCCTCCCGGTCGTAACACACGGATATTCCCGTCCGCATGTAGGCCATCGACAACCGTACTCTCCAAACCGACATCACAAGGCCCCCCGTCCAGGATCAAAGGGACTCTACCATTTAGATCGCGTAGGACATGTTCTGCTTTCGTTGGACTTGGCTTTCCAGATGTGTTTGCACTTGGGGCAGCCAGGGGACTGTTGGTTATTGCGATGAGTGCTCGTGCGACGGGATGTGAAGGGAGGCGGATGGCGACTGTTGCTTGACCGGCTGTGATTATGTTGGGTATTATATGTGGGTCGCGAGGGAAGAGTAGAGTTAGAGCTCCAGGCCAGAAGTGTTTTGTGAGGGCTTGGTAGGCTGGGGACATTGTATAGCCAGATGGAAGGAGAGTTTGGAGCATGGTAAGTGAAGAAACATGGACGATGAGAGGATTATCGGCCGGTCTGCCCTTTGTGGAGAATATTTTTGTCGAGGCATCTGATTTTAGTGCGAGAGCACCTAGGCCGTAGACTGTTTCTGTTGGGAATACGACTACATTGAGAGAATTAAAGTATTGTGCGGCTAGGGAGAGTGCGTCTGAGGTTTGGCGTGAAGAGATTTCAGGAATGTGACTTCCAGGAGGAAAGGTAATAGCGGAGGGGTCGCATTCGAGGAGTTGTGTTGGAGCAGGAGCGAGATAGCGCACGCAAGCCCGGCGCAGAGCCTGCAGCACAAACATCAAGAATGAGAACACCATCGTTCTGTGTGTCCGTGTTTGTCACTCCGATAATACTATCTACTGTGAATTTCTGGGTAGTTCAGTCCACCCGCTACAGGTGTGCCACATGAATTATATCCACTGCATGGACCACGGGGTGTATTCTATCTCAGAATGGTGTTTTTTCTACTCTCCCCTTGCTTCTTTGGGAATGTCAAGTCCAACTCGGTTGGCCGTCTTGCGAATGCGCTCCTTTTCGGTCATACCAGTCGTAGGGTTATACCTTTCCACCAACACCTGGGAGAATAAGGTCAATGAGTGGGGCACAACCAACGTGCCACCGGAAAAGGCGTGCCTGATGCTCCCTCTGGGACTTGAGGAATAATAGTGCGTTTTTGATATCTTGAAATGCACTGGCATCCTGTGTTTTCCTTGACTTCTCTAATAAAGACCGGAAACTTGACACAATGACCTGGTTGGGTTTGACTGGTGCCTGTGTTTGCCTGTTATGATATTTCTTTCGGGGAAAGCGATCCACTCACGGCTCTTCTGACCTCCCGTAACAATCCACGGTACACCTGTGCATATTCTGAGAGCATTGTGTCCGACAGTAGTTCTGAAAGCAGGGTGTGGTCGAGTCGCTGAGGCCCAATTCTTTGTAGTCACATGACCAACGCGGTCGGTGATCTTTCAGGGACAAATGTCTTTCCCAATACTATAACACCTTCTCAGTTTGTCCTCTTTCTGCCCCAAACCCACCCTTGTATATTCCTTGCCTATCTGTACCGCCCATTTATCTCTATTCACCGCCCGGAAACCTCCCTCCTCGGACTACTAGTCGCCCTCTTCCGTTTTGCACATAGTATATGATCCGTATATCACAAACCCTTTGTTGTTCCATTTTCGCTTATCCTACCTCATAATGCGTATAAGGTGTCCAGATACCTCACCCCCAAATTCCCTCTTTATCGTTCCAAACCCAGACCCGCCTGTCTCGCCAAACTCGAAGCCCAAGAGAGTGCTCAGACCCGTAATGTGTTCTCACTCCAGACGCCCACCGTGATCTCATTAGCCCACATTGATCTAGCGCAAAAAGCCTGCACAAGCCACACCAGCACCTCCTATTCGCAGGTCTTCAAGCTCGCGGCGAAGAGAGCAAATTCCTGGTAAGCTCAAGAGAACGGATTCCGCATCACTGGCAGCTCGGAAAGAGCAACGTCGTACGGAAGTCAAGGATAGGAAGCAGAAGGAAGCACCCAAGCGGCCCTATTCCTTCGTCTATGCGGGAAATGTGCGTACGATGTAATATCAGACCTCACTGATCTAATTCATTAACAGCTTCAGCCCACAATCACCGAAGAACAGTTGTGGGCTAGATTTGCTCCTTGCGGTCCGCTTCTCAGAATCGTGGTGCGGTGTAGTCGCGGTCAAGCTATAAATGTTCTCTCAGAGGATTTTGGTTGGCCATTCGGTCCTCGGGATAGAAAATATGCCACAATAGAGTTCAGTGACTCCAAGGCGTATCGTAGGGCTCTTGAGCTGAATGGGCAATTACTTGATGAGGCTCCAATGGTGGTGAGTATTTCTGCTGTCATGGTGTTGCCTCATTTGACTGAACTAAAAATGAAAAGGTCAGCACCTCTCCTACAGACCTTCCCGAGGCCAAGGAGTCACTATGGAGGGCGGCAGATGCACCCGCGCAGTCGTCTCGGATACCCCAGATTCCAGTTAATATGCCGGTAATAAATAGCCCGCATAGGTGATTGCCATTTCTGATATTTTTGTTCTTGCATTCTTTCTGATGCTGAATATTCCATGGGGCTTTCTATAGAAAGCCCATACCCGTTGCAGCCGTACCGAATTCCAATGAGCAAAAAACTGCAAAACCGCCAGATGTACCAGCGACGACGGGAGGGGACCGGTTTAGAATCTTGGGACTATCATTTGCAAAGTGTATAATCTAAGTAGAGTAAAGTTTGGTAATATGATTGAATTCTGGGAAGAAGAGTATTTTGGGCGCTGCACATGTGGTGCAGTGGACGGTGTCTGCATCAAATCAGGCAAGGTCATCCCCGTTCTTTGTCACTTCTCCCTTCCTCCCACATACACCCCCGGCCTCTGCATGGAAGTTCTCTAGTTTTCTGCCTGTAATCTGCCAGTGCTCGGGTAAACCACTCTTCGTTTCCGCACGTCGCCCGCAGCAACGCTGACTAACCGCAAAAATCGGCGTTTTTTGTTGTTTGATTGTTGCACGCCAGTTGCCATCTCACCTCTCCTACCATGGCCAGGAGTGCTGCTCTCAATCCGGCGTCAATGCCCTTCTTTCCGGGAGGGTTACGAGGCAGCGACGCGGACAGCGCCATCAGTATGACGTTTGGACATCAGCAGGACAGGTCCACAGGTTCTCTCTCCATCTCTCCCTCCGAGTATCGTTCTGCAAAGTCATCTCCTAGCCCCTCTATTGACAGAAGTGACGGTGCGCGTTATCAAACATCTCCCGCACCATCCGACAGCTTGAGACGGTCGCCAACCTTCCGCCAAGTTGATGCTGGAAGGCCTTATCCTAATATCGAGTCTCGGGCGATCAGGGAAAGCAGCATGCTCGGAACTCTCGGTACTCTCCCAGAAGCAGACGACAATCAGGAGAATGGCGCGTCTCCTATGCCAGATTACGAAGGTGGCTCAGGAGCGCAAACTCCGAGCTTCTTCGTTCC
>QFDT01001425.1:0-23077 GCA_003315915.1 Macrolepiota dolichaula
ATCAATATTTCGAGGCCAATGGAGTGTAAGGGTATGTACTTACAACCAAAATCTTGTTATGAGAATGAGGACCCCTAGCGGCAAACATTAGGGTGTAGCCTCAGCCCGGGGAACCAGTGCAGTCACGATGCTGAGGGCATATGGTCCAGTAGCCTCAGCTCGAGGAATGAGCGCAGTCACAGTGGTGAGAGCATACGGCCCAGTAGCCTCGACTCGGGGGATGAGTGCGGTCGCAGTGGTAAGGGCACATGGTCCAGTGGCCTCAGCTCGGGGGACGATTGTGCTAACTCCAACAATCCCGCTGACATGGGTGATTGCACTGGGCGGAACCACAACCCCGGCCTCAGAGGCCGTGATATACCAGACGCAAGTGGTGATCAGCAGAGAAATAGAGAAACGCATGATGAGATGGGAAGAACCGAGTGGTGATTCTAGTGTCTGGAGTATTGGACAAGTCAGATAGGCTGTTTTAATAACCTGCCATGCCTAAGGGGACGAGTAGACGAGTCCTGGATGGGGAGTAGTAGCTAATTTTGCGAGCAGAATAAGTATCACTCCAGCAAAATTATTTTTGTGACTGGATTACAGAGCATGTATTGGTCCTGTGAGTTGATTTAGGAAAGCCTGCACAAATTTGAACCTCGAAGGCCAGGTCAGAAGGAGCTACTCTTTGGACACAGATGCCATACTTTATCTGGAAAGGACCACCCATGAATTGGTTGGGCTCTAACAGTGTCCGAGTGACGTCTGAGATGGGTACAGCATCCATCAGAGGACGTTTATGCATAATGCTCCATGGCTCACGCGAAACCGGAAGCCACACAATTATACCTACCTAGGTTTACCTAGGTGACCATTGGCTCAATGACGAGCATAAGAATGAATATTCGTTGTTCATTACAACCCGCGTTTGCAAAAAAAAAAAATACCCAGGGTACTCGTAGTGAGGTAAGTCACAGCCTGGAAGGTGGACAATCCGTCAGAAAAATACAAGAGCCGAACATGATTGTAGGTAGGCAAATATGGCAAACCGATCTCGATACTAGCAATATTACTGTCAAATACATGAATAGAGAAAACGAAGGAAAGGAACACTCACGGGTGTGATGAGAAGCGAGACGCAAATATCTCTGTGTCTTTTGGATCATTGGTAGATAACCGAGGCATGCGAAGGTCCGTTGAAACATGAAAAGTGATACGTTACCCATTTGATATCGCCTACATCCCGGATCACACCCAATCACGCTGCGGGACTTAACTCCGGAGTTGGAAGCTGGGCTACCAACGGGCCCGAGCCAGTCTGTGACATTTTAACAAAGTGAAACAATTATGTGAATGGTAATAGGCGAATGAATGGTGGAGGGGGAGGATGTGTGTTGCGACACGTTCATATTTGCATCAGCCGTGTGTCATTAGGCATGGACAAGCTATTGGGGAAATTATTCGACAGGCGCACAAATCAACACGAGGCCTGATTAACACGAAAAAGTACATGTCAATGGGGTAAGAGTAGGAATGACCCTCTATCTTCTCGCATAGTCAGTGAGATCTTGAGTCAGGTAGATGGCCGAGATAATTATTTACAATTTGTCGCAACGGTACGAACGGCAACAGGCACGAATTTTTGTGCATGTAGTCTCAATCGCCGTACGCCCCACACTCACTGTAGCACCGACTTGAGTGTATATATTTATACTTATGACTTGATATATGATCCACTCGTGTTTTCCACCGTAGGAATGGTGTCATATCATCTTCGAATATGTACACACTCACACCTAAGGGTGATAATTGTTGCGCTGACGCTCCGGAATCTCCGCTGCTTCAAAGATGTCACATAGTCTTTATTCGTGTTTCATATTTCATCAAGGAACTCTCACCGGCTTTAAATGTACTTTATGATCTTAGGTATAATATGCCCGTCTTTCTTCCGTGGAAGAGTGATGATTTGTGATCTCAGGGTATATACATATCCACATCCCCATACAAATTACTCCATCAAAAAACGGGACATTGTATATCCGACGTCTGTATTCTGAAAGACCATGAAAATAAGGTACAATTAACATCTCTAGGCGAACGAAATGTAAGAATTAGGATATGTACTTACAACCTGATTTTTTTGTGAGAACGAGGACCCCTAGCGGCAAAGATTAGGGTGTAGCCTCAGCCCGGGGAACCAGTGCAGTCACGGTACTAAGGGCAAATGGCCCAGTAGCCTCAGCCCGGCGGGGGAGACCAGTGGCAGTGGTGAGGGCGAACGGCCCAGTAGCCTCAGCTCGAGGAATGAGTGCAGTGACAGAACTGAGGGCTGACGGAACCGCAACCCCAGCCTCGGCAGCAGTGATGAAGTAGGCAACGATGGTGACCAGTGAAGAAATAGAGAAGTGCATGATGATTTGCCAAAACCTGAGCCGGGACTTGGAAGGTAGAATGACTTAGAAGGGCTGCTTTTATACCCCGCTATACCTTGAGCATAAGTTGGGCAAGACCACAAGGGGACAGATACTAGACGAGGGGCATCAGTTAATTTTGAGAATGATGATCATCACCCGAGCGAGAAATTTTTTTGTATTCCTGGTTGACCCAATGGGCTGAAATCGTGTTTCATGGCTGCGTGAAGCCTGATGTGACGCTCCAGTGTGAGAACTAGAATATATCTATTGTATGCACTCATGGTTTCTATAGTAAAAAAAATCAGAAGATGGGTCTCGAAGACCACGGAACCAAGATCATCGGTGAGTTCGAGAAAATGGGGAATCACGATGAAAGGGTTGTTATGCTCGTTGAAACGTACATTGAGTAGGGTCATGTTTTGGCTCAGGCTTTTCACCTTTATATCCAATTTGTACTATCCTCCAGTTAGTGCAAGAAGCTTCATACCAGCGGGGCGGTGTCCCTTCAGAGAAGCTCGCATCCACAAGTTGTGAGGGCCCCTCGCACCAAACTGAGACGTGCTACGCATAGAAATTGGGAGTAGCGGAGAGGTAGTTGTATGATGTAGATAATCTCCTTTTCATGATTGGTCAGTCTCAACCAGATTTTTATTGTTAATTTATCTTAAAACAATTTTACGGGTAACCAATGGCAAGCGATATGAATATGAAAGACAAAAGAAGCAGATTGTGAAATGGGATATCTGCGAGGCGGATGAGACGAGCCGTGTAATCGGGATACTCGTGATTTCAACAGAAAGCAGACTGCTAGTGTGGGATATTCTGCAACACAATTTTTTGTGAGCCGTACAGATGGGAGCCTCGTGACACCAGCTAACTGGAGCGAGTCCACGGCACACTATTCCCAAGTTGCTGAAGTAGTTGAGCCCACGCCATCATAGGAGAAACAGACCTAAGACACATTCATAAGATATATATAAGAACTAGCACATAGGAAAAACACCCCAAGTGCATGTTGAAAGCAAAGCGTACAACGAGCACGCATGGTAGTGTATGATAAGGGAAACACTTGCCTTGCTAGTGATACTGGTGGTAAGTCTTGTTAAACTTTGGAGAGTTGCTTGAGAGCAAGTAAGTGAGCAGAGAGAGTTATCATAATTGGCTATCTAAGTAGTCCTTATATACCCAAGAGGGTCCAGGGTAGCCATACTGTGCATACTACGCTGACATCTACATCAACAGTTGAAGACTGGAGAGCTGTCAGCTATTCTATTGTATCTAAGAATAACTACATAATGGAAGCATGCAGGTATTCATTCTGCACAGCCTCATGTGATCAATGCTTCTATTGTCAACGTATGGCAAGAGCAAATGATCCGGTCCGAGCGCCTGTGATGGCGCTTATGTGTCACGTGATGTGACATGTGACGAGAGCATGACTAGCGCTAATGCTGCTTTGTCAACACTCCCCTATGCTCGAAGTCGCATCTGTGAGTAGCCGCGTGGACTGAGCGTCTAGGTATTTGTATAGCGCTCCTTCAGCACTGTTTGGTCTCGACAAATTCGAGTCCATAGAAGTTGTCGTGGAAGTATTTGAATTTAACCACGCCAAGATTTTTGGTAAGAAGGTCTGCAGGATTTTGCGTACCAAGGATTTTCTCCAAGGTGACCTTTCTATCCATGACTACCTCCCTGATGTAGTGGTAGCGAATGTCGATATGCTTCGACTGCTTTTCCACAGATTCGTTTTGTGCGAGAAATAGTGACCCCATATTGTCACCGCACAGTGGAAGGGAAGGTAAGATGAATCCAAGCTCCTCCATTAGTTGCTTGATCCATACTACTTGGCGGCTTGCATCGGAAAGCGCCATATACTCGGCCTCTGTTGAGGACAACGCGACTGTCTTCTGTGCGCGAGTAGTCCATGTGACTGCTGAAGAAGCAATCGAGACAAAATACCTGGTAGATGACCGTCTTGTGTTAGGGTCAGCTGCCCAATCAGAATCGCTGAAGGATATGATTCCTTCACCCTTTCCTCCATCTAGCATGATCCGGTAGAGTCGGGTCGCATTCAGGTACCGAAGAACTTGATAAGCTCGATTCAGGTGTTCCTGAGTTGGGTTGTGGGCGTGTCGCGAGAGTTGCGTCACGGCGTAACTGATGTTGGGTTGTGTTCCGATCATGATGTACATGAGGGAGCCGATCACCTGTTGGAAGTGGAGTCGGATTGTTGGATTAACCGGTTCTGTGTTAGTGAGGGCTTGGTAGCCATCAGGGAGTGGAGTAGAAGCCGGTTTAGACGCTGTCATCTCAAACTTCTCCAAGACTTTTTGAAGATAGTCTCGCTGATCTAGGTAGATCTTCTGGTTCTTTCGATCACGATGGATGCACATGCCAAGGAACTCGTTGCCAGATGTGTCCCTGCAATCCCATCGCTTCTTGAATTCCTCTTTCTTCTTTTTCAGAAGGGCAGGATCATTTCCCATAAACAGCACATCATTGATGTAGACTATAGCAATGACAAGTTTGCCAGTCTTACTGTCGCAGTAAATATATACGCTGTTATGGCCAAAACGATTTCGATCGTGAATCCATTGCAGGAGCTAGGAATATCACTAGTAAAACGCTAGTAACATCAAGGAACCCTCGCTAGGAGTGATATAATACCTAGCTATGAACCTCGCTAGAGAGACTGGTCATTAGTACCCTTTACCAGAAAAGTGTACGGTATCGAGGAGTAATACTATTAGCTTTGGACGAACATACCCTTAGCTACAAGTCCATCTAGCGAGCGGAGCCTCGCTAGCACGTGCAAAGTGCCTCGCTATGACTATCAATAGCGCCCCGGATCAGTAGATCAACGGATCACTAAGGCGAATGGGCCCTGAGGTCTAGTGACGCAACCCTATTCACCCAAAACAGTTAGCAACGTCAGTCTATTTAGAATAATACAACTCCTCAAAGACCAGTTCGCGATATAGCATTCTAGCTACGGCTCAAGTCTAGTGATTAGTCAGCGCACAGCCGCGCTAGTGAACCCCTCAGAATCGAACTGAGACAGGCATCGGAAGGGCCGGCTAGCGAGGATATCGAGCATAATACTCAGTGTCGTTCACGATGTAACGAGCAACTCATATATTTACCTATCGAGCGTAATACTGCGATAGGGATGTCAACGTATGTTTACAAGTGAAGGATGGGGTTTCTCACCTCAGTGTCGTTCATGATGTAACGAGCAACTGAGGTGGATTAGAGCGGGTTCCCCTACATATAAGGTCCCATAGTCATACTAATTGATGGGTATTATCGATGTCGCGTAGATAGCGGAAAAATGTGCATGTGAGGAAAAACATGCAATACGCAAGACGTCAGGGAAATCAAGGATATGTTCGCGAGGCAGGGCCGCTCGTCATCCCTTTCAACACTCCCCCTGGATGGCCGAGTTACCTGCCTCCCCCTGAACATACGTGCCATCTCCGTCTAGTCCAAGTCCTCTGACGCATCTGGCTGTGGCATAGCGTGGTAGGGGCTTGGTGATGATGTCGGCGATGTTGTCGGAGGAGGGGATATAGTCGAACTCGATCTGTGATGATTGTACCCTTTCTTTGACAAAATGGAACTTGGTGTTGATGTGCTTGACCCGCCTGTGTCCCTTGTTGTTCTTTGTGTTTGCGATCGTGCCGGTGTTGTCTGCATGAATCTTCAGGGGAAATGATACTGGTAGGGCAATTTCGTCAAAGAATATGCTGAGCCATAATGATTGCTGGGTGGCACGAGTGAACACCATGTATTCCGCTTCTACTGTCGATAGTGCCACAGTTTCCTGCCGTTTGCTTGCCCAGGATACAGGCCCTCCTGTGACAAAAAACACATGTCCCTCAGTGGATCGTCTGGTATCTGTGTCCCCCGCATAGTCAGCGTCGACGTATCCAATGGGCTGGAGGTCTGAGTCTCTATGGTAAGTTATACCAAAGTGCAGTGTGCCCTTCAGATATCCTAGAGCATACTTGAGGGCTTCCCAGTGTGCTATCCCTGGATTGTTCGAGTATCGGGAGAGGAGATTCACTGTGTATGATAGGTCAGGTCGTGTTGCTACTTGGAGCCACATGAGTGACCCCAGCGCTTCGCGATATGGGATCTTGCTCATCTGGTCCTGTTCGTCCTGCGTGGATGGGCAGCTTTCTTCGGTTAAAACAAGGCCGGCCGGTAAGGGGGTGGATCGAGGTTTACATTCGCTCATGTTAAACCTTTGTAGTGTTCGTTCCGCGTAAGCCCTCTGTGAAAGTGTGATGTTTCCAGTCCTTTGATCTTGATCAATTCTCATCCCAAGGATCAGCTTAGCCTGGCCCAAGTCCTTTATCTCGTAACAAGATCCCAGTTCATCTTTCGCAACATCCTCTCCTTGGACTGATGACGATGCTCTGAGGACGTTGTCAGTCCATGTTGACGTTAGTGTATTTTCGTCACCCTGTACTCGAGATCGGACCTGAGGGTCAGCACGTGACTTATAATATCCAAGACCCTCAAAGGTGCGATCGAGGTTTTCGGCCCAGTCATGTGCTCCTTGCATCGTGCCGTATAGGGTCTTGAGGAGCTTCCAAACGTAGTCTCCTCCCCCTTCCTCAAACCCAGGAGGCTGTTCCATGTAGACGTCGTAGCAGTTCTCGCTGTTCAAGAAAGCGGATACAAAATCCACCTGCCAAAGCCGCATACCCCGCGACGCTGCGATGGCGCACACCAAACGTACAGATTTGAGCCTTGCCACCGAGGCATAGGTCTCACCATAGTCCTCACCCAGTACCTGGGTGAAGCCTTTGGCTACGAGTCTAGCCTTCCTGCCAACCAGCTCACCCTCCTCATCTCGTTTCAGCCCGTACACCCACTTCGACTCGACAACATTTCGATCGGGTGGCCTGGGTACCACTTCGTACACGTTCCTGGCCCTCAACATGCCAATCTCATGAACCATAGGTTCAAGCCAGAGCTCCGGCACTTTCATAGCCTCCCTGTATGTTTTTGGCCTCCAGTTTTCGATATCAACCATATGGATTGATGCCTCTTTCAGGTATTCAACAGATTCGTGCATCCTCTCCGTCAGCTTGGGGTTGCGTCTTGTGCGTCGTAAGGCCAAGGGGGTGTCATCTATAATTGCTTCAGGCTGGCCCAACATTGCCTTTTGCTGACTTATCTCATCTCTCCCATGTAGATCTGGCATACTTTGTGGTCTTGGAGCGAAGCCCTGAGCAGGGTCGGCAACAGGAGCAGTGTCGGCAGCAGGGGCAGTGTCGGTATCAGGGACACTGGTGTCTTGCGAGGTGCCTGGACGATATTCAAAGGGATCTTCGTCCTCCAGGAACACAGTTGGGGCTGGAGCTTTAGCAATGTGGGTGTCCCCTTCCTCGAAAATCACGTCCCTTGATCAAAATACTAAACCCCTTGACCTGTCCAGCAGTTTGTATCCCTCACGCCCATAATACCCTATCATGGTCACTCTGACTGATCTAGGGCCAAGCTTTGGGAGGGCCAAATCCAATGGAACATAGGCATAGGCAGTACAACCAAAGGGGCGTAGATGGGAGACATCCTGTCTGCGTCCAAACCAGAGTTCAGAAGGGATGCTGTCGGGGCGTCGACTGGATGGTATGAGATTCTTGGTGTAGACGGCTGTACTGACTGCGTCTGCCCAGTACTTCAGTGGCAGACCTGATTCTGCCATCATGGATCGGGTCGTATCCAGGATCGATCTCATTGATCGTTCTGCTGCACCATTCTGTTGGTGGGCATACGGTGTGGTGTATTCAAGTCTGATCCCATGAGTCTTCGCATATTCATCCCATTTGTTGTTGAGCCATTCACGGCCCATGTCCAGTCTGGCACATTTCAGTTTATTCCCAGTCTGACGTTCCGCCTCCAGATGGAAATCTTTGAAGACTTTCAATGTTGCATTGGCGGACTTGGTACTGAGGAAGGCAACATGACGATATGTGGATGCACCGTCCATAATCATCATGAAGTAGTGGCACCCTCCTGCTGATTGGATTTGGGCAGGTCCCCATAGGTCGATATGGATGTGCTCTAGGACTTGTGATTCTCGAGGTGATGAGTCTCAAAATGGGTGCGTTGCATGTTTACTGAAGACACAGTCTTCGCAGATTCCGCCAATACTCATGTCCCCCTTTATATGCAGGCCATCTACTAGATTCTTGGATGCCATATTACGGATAGCATCAGTGTTTGCATGAGTGAACCTGCGATGCCACGTGTTGAAGCCTACTGGTCGTCGCTTTGACTGGGTCATGAAGATGCTCGGGTTTGGCTGCAGCCAATTTACGGAATAGAGTTGGCCAATCTTGTTAGCTGTCAGGATGGGCTGACCATCCTGGGCCATGAATACTGCCTTGGACCCCTCGAAATGCACTCGGGCGCCGTTCTCCACCATTTTTGCGACAGATATGAGGTTTGATCGAAGATTTGGGGTGTGTAGTGCGTTCTGGATGGTAAGCCTGTTCATCCTCCCATTCACATCTGTGGTACAGATAACCGTTCCTCGTCCAGCAATTGTAAATGTGGAGTCCTTATCAGCTGAACGCCCAGTGTGTGGTGGGATAAATTTGGTATATTCTGAGAAACAACTGCGCTCTACAAAACAATGATCACTCGCCCCCGAGTCAATCAGCGTAGGTGTGTTGTCTAATCGTTGCTCCACCCGAAAGATCAAAGGATCCTCCCCTGACCGCTTCCCCCTAACCGCTGCCGCTTCCTTATTGTTGTCGAAGCTTGGAAGAGGGACTGTGTTAGGGTCTGGGGTAGGATGTGGTAGTGGGTTTGGATGAAGTACCTGAGGTGAGTCCGGAGTTGTGGTTGTCATCAATGCGTAGACACCACCATCCTGCGCGCCCTCTGTTATGGCAAGGCTGGCAGCAGTGTTAGTGATCTTGAAACCACCTTTGGCAGTTTCAACAGCAGATCCACGAGCTCCACCTCGTTTGCCAAATCCAGCAGGGAACTTTCCCTCCTTTCCACCTCCTGGCCAATAGCATGTTTCAATCGTGTGGCCACGGCGGTTGCAGTTTGGATTCACACAGACCAATTGGGTACGTGGCTGGTGATTACCGGATGTGGCCTGGAGTGTTAGGATTTCGCCAGAGCTCTTGTCCAGCAGTGCATGTTAATCCCGTACTGGACGTTATGAGGCTAGCTAGATCTCCCAACGGATCCAACGCTTCTGGTCCTCTTCGTAGGGCCTTGCTGTGGTCGGATAGAACAGCAAAATGGCAAGAGCGACAAGTCTTCCTGACTTGAAGTCACAGCCGAGACAATGTCAAGTACCTTAGACAACGTCTAGAGATGGAGGGAGAACACCAGGTGGTTCTTGCCTTGTTAGGGCTCGAAGAACTCAACACTAGGAGCGAAGAGAGAACGCTGTCTAGTAGCAACAACGCTAAGATTCGAATTGGGGATCTACCTACTTACAAGCTTGCTATTTATCGTGTATTGTACAAGCTATAGAAGAGGTGGCAGTTCGTCAAAAGGAGAAAGGGAAATGGAAGTCCGTATCTAAACATAGGGTAGGGAGTGGCGGAAGTCCGTAACTAAACATAGTACAGAGACAGAAGAATGGAAAGAAGGGGAAAGCGGGAGTCCGTGCTCCAAAGAGTCCAAGGTCTCTAAGTTTAGCTGTTCTCCTATACCGGAGTTATTCGTCCATTTATTCTAAGTTAAGCTCTTCTTCTTCATGAAGCTCCCAGTCTTCCCATTGTGCGTCGACTACCATCATGTCTGTGAGGACATCAAAAGAATCAAAGATAGTGTTCATAACATGGAGTGCTGATATTGTGCGGTTTGTGGTTACAGTCCGATCACGACTGATCCGTAGCCAGTGGACGTTGAGTTGTGATATGGCATCGACAGACGATTTGGTTTGGTAGAGAGAGGCGACTACCGGATCCCAGGAGGAGGGTAAGGAGTTCAGGATAATTGTCTTAAATGATTTGTCATTGATACCAGCTCCTAGGGCGTTGGCATGAGCCCATTTGGTGCGCATGGCGGCAATATGTGATGTGAAGTCGGCATTGTCGTGGTAACATAGAGCTCGAAGTTCCTGTTCTGCATTTAATAGGGCAATGTTGGTCGCGACCTCGTACTGATCAAGGTAGGACTTCCAAGCGTCGGCGGCTGAGCCAGATGTCATGATTCCCAATCCAATTGGGTTCCTGGTGTTGTATACGAGGAGGGCCAGTGCCCATGCATCGCAGGTTTGCCATTCCGACTGTGATGGCGTTGTGGAGTTCCAGGGGGTCTCAACGTGAGTGGTCACTGCTGTTGTGGTTGCTGCAGCTGGGGCGGTGACCGAGATGGATGGTGCAGGTGAAGGTTCTGTGATTGATCCATCGAGGTATCCATAGATCCCTCGGACCTTGGCTGCAATACGGATGAGGCCACCCCATGCCACCCAGTTCAGGCCATCAAACTTATCGCTGTCTGCGAAAATTGGTGGACTGCTCCCTCCAGAAGACATTTTGTAGTATAAGGTAAGTTGCTCTTTGTGATGTGGATGTAAAGTGTTCGATCAGGGCCCATAACCTATCAAGCATAATACTCAGTGTCGTTCACGATGTAACGAGCAACTCATATATTTACCTATTGAGCGTAATACTGCGATAGGGATGTCAACGTATGTTTACAAGTGAAGGATGGGGTTTCTCACCTCAGTGTCGTTCACGATGTAACAAGCAACTGAGGTGGATTAGAGCGGGTTCCCCTACATATAAGGTCCCATAGTCATACTAATTGATGGGTATTATCGATGTCGCGTAGATAGCGGAAAAATGTGCATGTGAGGAAAAACATGCAATACGCGAGACGTCAGGGAAATCAAGGATATGTTCGTGAGGCAGGGCCGCTCATCATCCCTTTCAACAGAGGAGATACCTCGCAAGCAATCAGGCTCGCGAGGCACTACAAACCGTCCTGAGTATCAATAGCCAGGCGCCAGCTAGTTATCGATCGCTCGATAGCTGCTAGCCACACGTTGGAATAAAGATATTACCTAGCGGCCTGACGTCATATGCTACCAACCCTAGCTACCGACGGAAGTAGCTAGGTACCATAGTTTGTGAGAGCACCATCCATACGGACACCCATCAGGGATAACTAGATAGGCCTCCAATTGGCCTAGCGAACCCTCAACCCAGGTTATAGGGTAGCTAGCAGAGGTCCGACCGCCCAATAATCCGATATTTTACTGTTTTGTCATATGTAATCTAGTTAGCCTCGCGATGTATAAATACCCCTTGCTAGTGAACGTGTTGGGCAAGCAATCTTGCCAGCTCGTCTAGTGATAGATCATATATAAGTGATTTATTAAGTGACTTGTCTAGTGTGAATTAAGATTTAGCTTCAGTCAATAGAGACCTCAGATTAAGGAAGTGAGATTAGATTAACGAGGATTCCTATAGATTGGATATAGCGAGTTGATCGACGAACAGTCACTAGCGTTCACATCGCATCTTGTATCAAGAGGGTACAAGTTGGTACGTTCACTAGATCGGGAGGGTATAACCACAGTGCAGCTAGCTACTGGCCTGTTAACTATCCTCACGAATCCTTTATCTTGGTATCTATAGTGACGTAGCCGTCATTTAGGATTCGAAGTTATATTTCAATTAAACAACCTTGTCCGTCGTCGTCTAGCGACCACCCCGTTAGTGAGCCCCCACTCGCTAGCTACCAAAACCACTAGTGAGACATCTCGCTAGCTAATACCACCCTCCACCCCTATCTACCTATTTGATTATCTCCCCTTCGAAACTCATTCGCGAGCACTAGCAGTTAGTAGTGGTGAACTTAGTGAGCCATTACGACTTATAGTGATTTTGTATTGATTTCACTTCTACTACCTAACTAGCACATTAATGCCGGTGTTGGATTTGCATTGCTTGAATCCTAGTTTGGTCATAGATGCGGATACTTCACGCCACCAGGATAAGCCGGCTTGCTTAAGGCCATACAACGCTCGGCGTAGTCTCCACACTTTCTTCTCTTGGCCAGGAATGATATGTCCTTCTGGCTGTTCCATATAGATTTCTTCTTCCAGATGTCTGTATAAGTAGGTGGTTTTCACATCGACACCTTCTATTTCCCAATCCTCTAAGGCCGCAAGGCCGAGGAGAAGGCGCGTACTTTTGTACCGGACTACAGGAGAGAATAGCTCGTTGAAGTCTATTCCTTCTATCTGGGAGAAACCTTTAGCCACCAGTTGAGCACGGTATCATCTGTCCGACTTAGGTGTGTAGACCCAGCAATTTTTGATCGCTCGTCTCCCCTTGGGAAGATCAACTAACTCATATACTTGTCAATCATTTAGTGCTTTTATTTCATCATTCTCAGCACTTTCCCATTTTGCGCACTCCTTAGCAGGTAGGTGCTTCAGATTGCGATGTTGTTTTGGAATCCCGGACTTCTCAATCACTTCCGCCGACTTCGCACAAAGAAAGTTGATCAAATCTTGCCCCCCTTCTTCCACTAGTTTAGCGATCAAGGCGTCTTTGTCCATGGGTTCTTTGGCATTAGCCGGTTCCTCATCTGGAAAGATGGGTAAGAACCCTTGCTCAATATGCTGCCGATACATATGTGCATGTCATTCCGCAATTTGTTCAGGTGCAAGGTTTTGAGCAGGTGGACGTGCACCATGCCATTGGAAAGCACGGTGGCGCACGAGTCACTCTTGTGGAGGAACCCATTCACCTTCGCGTCCGTAGTCGCGGATAATGTGAGACGGGATTCTCCTTTCGCTGTACATGTTGCCAGGACGCAATGGTGGTTGCGAAACATGCGAGGATCTGCGTGGTTCCTGGGGCCGAGGTTCTGGCACACGATCCGGAGCTTGCTGGTTGTTCAACAGAGGCTGAGGAGCAGGAGGGGGATCCCTTGGTGGGGATCTCCGAGGCGATCCTGGCACAGGCGGAGTAGGTTCACGTGCCAGTGGTGGAGGAGTATTAGGATGTGCTGGAGGTTGAGGCGCAGGCGGAACGGGAATGTTCAACGGCGCTGCACCAGTAGCGGGGAATTCCGGTGGTGGGGGAGGGTCATTGTTGGAACTATTTCCGTCATCATTGCGTAATGATGGAGGAAGACGTTAATGTGCTAGTTAGGTAGTAGAAGTGAAGTCAATACAAAATCACTATAAGTTGCAATGGGTCACTAAGTTCACCACTACTAACTGCTAGTGCTCGCGAACGAGTTTCGAAGGGGAGATAATCAAATAGATAGATAGGGGGTGGGGGTTGGTGTTAGCTAGCGAGATGTCTCACTAGTAGTTTTGGTAGCTAGCGAGTGAGGGCTCACTAATGGGGTGGTCGCTAGATGACGACGGACAAGGTTGTTTAATTGAAATATAACTTCGAATCCTAAATGACGGCTACGTCACTATAGATACCAAGATAAAGGATTCGTGAGGATAGTTAACAGGCCAGTAGCTAGCTGCACTGTGGTTATACCCTCCCGATCTAGTGAACGTACCAACTTGTACCCTCTTGATACAAGATGCGATGAGAACGCTAGTGATCGTTCGTCAATCAACTCGCTATATCCAATCTATAGGAATTCTCGTTAATCTAATCTCACTTCCTTAATCTGAGGTCTCTATTGACTGAAGCTAAATCTTAATTCACACTAGACAAGTCACTTAATAAACCACTTATATATGATCTATCACTAGATGAGCTGGCAAGATTGCTTGCCCAACACGCTTGCTAGCGAGGGGTATTTATACATCGCGAGACTAACTAGACTACAAATAAATAAATAGTAAAAGGTCGGATTATTGGTTCATCGGACCTCTGCTAGCTACCCTATAACCTGGGTTGAGGGCTCGCTAGACCAATTGGAAGCCTATCTAGTTATCTCTGATGTGTGTCTGTATGGACAGTGCTCTTCGCGAGCTATGGTGCCTAGCTACTTCTGTCGGTAGCTAGGGTCGGTAGCACATGATGTCAGGCCATCCTGCGTACCTAATTATTATCTTTATTCCGACGTGTGGCTAACAGCTATTGATCTATCGATAGCTAGCTGGCGCCTGGCTATTGGTACTCAGGACGGTTTGCCGTGCCTCGCGAGCCCGATTGCTCGCGAGGTATCTCCTTCACTATCCGGCCCTTCCGACGCCTGTCTCGGTTCGATTCTCGGGGGCTAACTAGCGCGGCTGTGCGCTGACTAATCGCTAGGCTTGAGCCGTAGCTAGAATGCTATATTGCGAACCGGTCTTTGAGGAGTTGTATTATTCTAAATAGACTGACATTGCTAACTGTTTTGGGTGAATAGGGTTGCGTCGCTAGACCTCAGGGCCCATTCGCCTTAGTGATCTGTTGATCTACTGATCCGGGGCACTATTGATAGTCGTAGCAAGGCACTTTGCATGTGCTAGTGAGGCTCCGCTTGCTAGATGGACTTGTAGCTAAGGGTATGTTCGTCCAAAGCTAATAGTATTACTCCTCGATACCGTACACTTTTCCGGTAAAGGGTACTAATGACCAGTCTCTCTAGCAAGGTTCATAGCTAGGTACTATATCACTCCTAGCGAGGGTTCTTTGAGGTTACTAACAGCCTAACTAGTGATATTCCTAGCTCCTGTAATGGATTCACGATTGAAATCGTTTCGGCCGTAACAACGTGGAATACTGCCACGCTCTATCGCCTCTTTACGGCGGGTCGCATCTACTGGCTGCTTAGGGAACCAATCCTCATCGAATATGGCAGTGGGTGATTCAAAGATCACATTACCTTCTGTGTGACACATAAATTTATAATTGGCATCGCCACTATAGCCAATGAAAAGCATGCTTTATAAGGTAAGCGAACCTGTCAGAGTCTGATGTCAGGTACGTAGGTTCATTTTCGGCGGATGTAGGGGGGGTTAACGTTGGGTTTGATGCACAGCGTGATGATGGGAAATCCTCTGATTAAGGTTCAGCGGGACCTAGGGTTTAGAGCTTTGGATTTTGTTACGACCGAAGGTCGTATGACTCGCAGTGGTATAGCAAGTAGCGCGTATCGGCGTCTATACAGACTTATTCCAATACGGTTCTCAACTATAACTAGAGTCACATGTCTTCTCAGTTAAGAGACAAGAGTTTAAGAGCAAGTAAAGAGATGTATAAGAGAGAAGAGGGGACTACAATCCAAAGCTAAAGACTACTATCGAAGTAAGTACTCTATAAATACTAGGAGACTCGTGTAACAGGATGGTAATACTCATGTATGTAAAACGCGTAAGAGAAAGATAAAATAGGGGTTTGAAACAAGTAAGAGAGACTCGTGTACTATGTGTGTGATCCTCGTGTATTGACGTCATGGCGATATTGTAACAGCAACAGTTCAATGCCAGCCGTTCGATCAAGTATGCCGTGACCATCCTCTTGAAATAACTCGAGGTTCTATTCGGTCTTGGCAACCATCTGGTACCCATCTCATCATTTATTCAGAAGGTTTATTTCCTCCTCAACTTTGTCAGGAAAGCTGGAACAAACCCTGGGATAATAAACATGGCCGGGTATAAAACCAGACCGTTCAACTATCGAGAGGACACAGGATCCAGTTAACTTCAATTTGCATCATGTACTTCTCTATCACTTCCTTGGTCGCTATTGGTGCCTGCCTTGCTAACACTGTTGCTGCCGTTGAAAGTGGACAGCTTGTCGACCGAGTTCCAGCCCAAGCTGCTACCGGAACCGAGTTGTTGAATAAACGCCAGAGCTGCCCAGGTGGCTTTGGTTTCTGTTCGAACACTGGTGTTTGTTGCCCTCTTGGTGGCGAGTGCTGCAGTGACGGTAGGTCATCCAGTATAATGTCTCAATCGTACCCTGAGGCTGAGATATTTTGTTTTGTAGGTAATTGTTGCAACCCTGGGTAAGTGTCGGGACGTCGAATCATGTGTATTCTTTGACTCTAAAATATCTCCCTTTCAGTTTCCAATGTTGGATCAGCCACTTGGGTGTGCTCGGATGCTGCCCCGATGGCGTGGTATGCAGCTGAAGGACGATAAGACCTTTGCAATGAAATCCGGGCTTTGGGTGGGAAGTTTAATGACCTTGTATCCCGCCTCCTTCCGGACCTTGTCTCTTTCTTCCTACTGATTTTGGAGTTGTCAGTAACTATATCTCGTTATGTTTCTATGTATGAACTTTTGCATTTGAAATTGAACATATGGTTCGATACTGTGTGGGAGGCCCTAGTGGATCAACATGGTGAACTCACTAGTGCAACGTAGGGAGAATTGTGCCAACCAACCTTCACTTTTACGAGACCAAATGCTAGCGTAAACAAGTGAAATGATTACATCTGTGTGACCGTAAGGTCCTAAATTAGCACGAGCTAGTCTCTGATACTAATCTGATCTACCTACCCCTTACCTACACATTCAAACCAGCAGCTTGGAGCTTTGGGCGTAGAAATAGGGACGTTTAGGTATATAAGCACAGGTCATTTCCTCCATTCCTTAGGATCCGGTTGAAACTCCCGTCAGACCACTATCCAAGGCACAACTTTTCATCATGCGTTTCTCTATCTCTTCGCTCATCATCATTGGGGTCTACTTTATCAGCACTGCTGCCGCTGCTGAAGCTATCCCTGCTCAGGTCGGAACCTCAGCGTTGGATAGACGTCAAGCTTGCCCAAGCGGCTTTGGCTGGTGTTCAAACACTGGGGTATGTTGCCCTTCAGGCGGAAAGTGTTGTAGCGATGGTGAGTTGGTCTCGCAAATTGACCATCCGGGGTAAAAAGGCTAAACTTGTGTAGGAAAGTGTTGTAGACATGGGTGAGCCCCAAGTTGTTTGGCTTCACGATGTTTTCAGCTGATTCAGTCCTATCTTAGCTTCCAGTGCTGGATCAGCCATGATGGTGTGCCTGGATGCTGTCCTACAGGCAAGGTTTGCAGCTGAGTGTCCCCGGATAGTTCCGTCTTCCTTAGGTGCGTGTTTCGGCGGCTTTTTTGTGTCATTTTTGAAGTGCTCATCCTACCTTTGTACAGACCCTCTAGCTAGAAGTACGAGTATTGTAGCTTGTTAGCAGACTTCATGTACCACTGGCCTGTCTGATTTGAATCCACTTTTCTGATTCAGTTGAAAAGCTACCACGGTTCACATACTCTCCGTGTACTCTTTCCCTCGCTCTTCTGGCCACCCTTTTTACTTCTCGTGCAAGGCTGAATTTGATCTATTTTTGGCCGGAGGAGACCAGTGAGAGCCCTGGGCGTCGTTGTACTCGGGAAGGACTGGAGTAAGAATGTCACGACACTTCCCCTCGCACCCCCTATCTCCCTAAATCCCATACACAGCAGATACGCCCCAGATTGAGTGATGAGGCCAATTCCCGCACGTTATATGGGCCCATCGGAGTCAGACTTGGCATTGAATATCAAAAAGCGACCTACTGTTTACTTAGACTGCATCTGTAAACAAGGGCATTGGGGATGGACTGCTCAGGCCAACGTAATTCCAGAATATGTCACTATGAGTCACGACGGGGTCTCTCGGGCACTCATCACCTCATTTGTTGTGCTTCTCGAGATCGAAGTCTGCCACCTGCCGATCATTGAATCGTTCACAACTGTCTATCTAAATTTAAAGTTTCCGTAGCCGTCATTATTGGGTTGTATGTTCTGCGAGCTGCCCCAACATCACTAAGCCTTCTAAGGGTACCAAGCGGAAGACGCTGGCGTAAAAAAAGGGATTCAGATCCACCTAGAAGCCAGATACTCCAATTGCCGCTCCAAGCCGTACCCTAGATTTTGTATCACCTCAGAGTGTGTATAACACGATGCCATTGGTATCTTAGGGACTGATACATTCAAGGGTGTTGGGTTTCTGCATTGTTTCACTGCCGTACTCGTGAGAAGCCGTCTGGTATAAATCGCAAGTATAATCCTCCACAAAGTCAACAATTGAGGAGCACGTACTCAGCACTTCAATTATTTTAGAGAGTTTCATCGGGTTCTCCTGCTTGATTTGTTTGGTATGAACGTTACCTATGTAGGCTGTGACGCCCGAACGACGAAGAGTGTAAGTAGATGGATTCCTGCACGACCTTTTCCTGAGCTCCACGGGTGGCTGCGTGCCGGACACCAACAAACAATTCTTCTTGAAATAACTTGAAATGACATACCAGTATTGGGGTTTGATAATCATCTACTACCCATCTGATCACTCGTTTGGATAGTTTAACCCTTTGTCAAGAAAGCCAGAACAAATTATACACAATAAACATGACCAGGTATAAAAGAGGACGATTCAACTAATAAGAGGGCACAGGATCTACTCCAACTCTCGTTGCATCACTACCCAGTAATTCCAACTCTCATCATGCGTTTCTCTATTACTTCCTTGATTGTTCTTGGTACCTACCTCGCCAACGCTGCCATTGCTGCCGAAAGTGGACAGTTCGTCGACAGAATCTCCGCCCAGGCCGCCACTGGAGCTGAGTCGTTGGAAAAACGCCAGAGCTGCCCGAGTGGATTTGGATTCTGTTCAAACACTGGTGTTTGTTGCCCCGTTGGAGGCGAGTGTTGCAGTGACGGTAGGCCATCTATATCACGTCGGTCGCACCTCGGAGCTGAGATGCTTGGTTTTTTAGGTAAATGCTGCGACCCCGGGTGAGTCTTGCAACGTCGAATCGCATATCTTATGACTGACATTTTTTCTCAGTTTCCAGTGCTGGATTAGCCACCTGGGCGTCCACGGGTGCTGCCCTAACGGCCAGGTTTGCAGCTAAGGAATTTTGGGCGAGGTCGTTCTCGCGGAAAATCAAGGCCTGTGGTATGTTTCACAACTCCCTTATACTTTACCTCCCAAGAGATATTGACTCCGCTCCCTCCCATTAACTTCAGTGATTATGTCAATAGCCACATGCTGATATCTCCTGTGAATTATGACGTTTCCGTTGAAATATAATTCGCATGGCTGAGGCTCAAATATAATAAGTTATATGAACTTATGCTTACATTCGAACGTTTATTCCTGCCTGCATATTATTTATGTAAGGAATATGCGTATCGGATCAAAAGGATAAGACGATCAAAGTGGGAGAGTCTGGCCAGTGTTTTGTTTATCTTGTCTCATCTTTACGTCTTGAAATTAAGCCGCGAAATTAACGTGGCAAGATGAAAAGTGAAGTGTGATGAGGAAGAGGGGTGGGGCAATGTACTCAATAGAACCGGCCCCTTTCTTTACCGGACATGCTCTCAATACATGCGAAATTGGCCACGCAGACCTGTCGCTATTCTCATGGTATTTTGGGGCTGTTCTTTATATGTTGGCCCACAGGTCCCAGAGCATGGGAGTTCGTGTCGTTTTTATGTATGGCTTGATCATCGACAGCGAACAACTCAAACAACTCATCAAATCCTTACCAGTAGGTGAAATCTTCTTCAAGATCAACATCGTTCGTCGCTAGGCTCTCATAGTAGCTGTGTTTACTAATTATTATTGGGCGACGCCATCCATATAGCCAATGATCACTTCTCTATAATTACTCGGAAGTGCACCACAACAGTAAGTAGCTTCCTCAATTAGAGCCATTGGAGGGAGCCCTAGATTTGGTTGTAAGTGATTCTGGAGCGCCCAATACAAAACTAGCAGTTGTAACAGTGCTGAACATACCCTCCACAAAAGTCCAACACATCGAGGCCCTATCTGCCATAGGGGATTGAGCACAGTGTCAACCGCCAAAGTAGATGACTTAATGACACGCGCCACGACCGAACCTGGATGGTGCTGTTGTGAGCCTCGAAAAAAAAAATACATTAAAGTTTGTTTTGTCCCACGCCACACAGGACGTTGACTACCGTTAGATGCTGCTTTCTTTACTATGCTTGCTTTGATATGAGTACATCTCTAGAGTGGATTTACTAGTGGCTATTGACTAATCCAATATCAGAGGTTCTTACGCGAGGACGGTATACTGAGAAAAAATCCCCGGGTCGAAGCGAAAACCACATCTCCTGTGGCCTGTGGGTATATATTGATATTGTGCGAATTTTCCGAGTACAAGAATACGCTTTCTGAGCCTTCGACCTGCCTACATGGTGAGCGTCCTTCATAGTACATGACTAGGATGCCCAAACACTTGCGTTGCCTGCCCACACTTGGAAAGTTGTGAGTGTGACCAGCTCTGAAACACGCTATGCGTCCATCGATCTCAAATGCTCGAGCAGAGAACACGAAATCTTATGAGCAAAAGGGGTGTCACACACTTGTTTTAAACCGGCAGAGTTTACTTCAGAAGGCTTTGCCAAACAAACCCTGTGACGTGACCAATAAACCTAGCTGGTCGACCTACACTCCCATGGTCCTCAAGTTAGTTCAGGCCGCCGCTGACAAGTTCTTTCCTTCACAATATGCATACCATATTCTCATAGGATTAATAACCATAACTGCACTGCGCGCATTCGCACGAGGTCGTAGGACAAACCGCGAGCGAGATCTTCATAATAGGACATTCTTAGTTACCGTACGGCTTTGTCCTTCTCTTGTTTTTCAAAATTCTGATTACTCTTTAGGGAGGATTTACGCCGATTGGGTTGACACTGATGCAAGACTTGGCGAGTCGAGGTGCCAAGATTATTGCGCTCTCGCCATACCCCATAGACTCCCCTAATGTCACCATCCTCATCAGTCTCCTCCGGACGACATATAACAATGAGAACATCTTTGCGGAACGGTGCGATCTTGCAAACCCAGCCGATGTTCGCAAGTTTTGCATGCAGTTTTTGACAGAAGGCGAAGAAGGAACTCAATCTCAATCCAAGGAGGAGGAGAAGGAGAAGGCGCAGCCAGGAGCTAGGGCGGACAACCGTCTGGATGGAATCATTTTTGCACATGAGTATCAACACCTTGGTGTGCCTAATTTCATATCCACTAGGTCCAGCGATGACATCGAGCGCCAACGCGAATCGGACTCCCTCGCAACATTCCTCATGACGACCCTCCTTCTGCCCGCACTCCTCGTCGCACCTGTCGAGCGTGACATCCGCATTATCAATGTTGTAAACCCGTTCTATGCCGCTGCCTCTGCGGCCGTTCGTACTTCCAAGAAATTCGACCCTACATTTCACCTACTCACTCCGTTACCTGCATCTTCTACAACCTCACCTCAACCAAGAAAGAACTCAGTATTCCTGACGGAAGGCCTCCGCTCCCTACGCACCATAATCCTCACGAGACACCTTCAACGCATATTCGATGCTCTTCCGAAACCACAGATTCCTAAAACTGAGGAAGGGACCAGTTCAGTACCCATAATCAGCGGGCGCATGCAACGCAGCAATATCGTGGCCGTTAGTGTTTCCCCTGGGATCAGTCGCGTGGATACAATCTCTCGATTTTTGAACGCCGACTGGAATGCTGTCGATACGGAAGAGAACGTAAAGACATTCTCTTGGATCGGTGTACTGCTGTACGTTCTCCGTTTATCCGTCCCACCATGTCACTAAATATACGTGTTCCTGTTTAGATATATTTTACTTCTACCCCTCCTCCATATATCCACTAAATCTCCAAAATACGCGATCCAGTCTATATTACACGCCCTCTTCCTCCCGACGCCTTTCAAAGTTCTCTCCCAAACCATATCTTCGGAAATGGAGTCGAAATCACAATCCGCCAACAATGACAAGACACACGATGTCAAGCCCAGAACACCGTCTCGACTCACCCGCGAGGAGCTCCTTAAACCGGGAGCACTCTATGCCGAATGTGCCATCGTCCGGTTAGACCTTGCTATTCCTACTCCCTCATCATCCGAGGATGAAGTTGTAGATTCCACGAAGGGCAAAGATAAAGGGAAGGAGAAGGGCGAGAAGGGACTCAAAGAGGAAGTACTTCAGATTGAAGACGATGGCGAGTATGGTAGTGAGACTGCCGGGAGGATGGTGTGGGAGGCATATGAGGTTGCTTTGAAGGTCTGGGAGCGTGGGTCGGGGTCTGACAGCGAGGGTGAGAAGAGTGGTAAGACGATGCATTGAGGGTATATACCATGAACCTCAGGTAATGGGTACATATTGGATATCGGATTTATAATGGACTTGGGTACTTATTCTTCGTACATGTCTAGTGCTACATGCGAAAGTCATTCCATGAGAAAAACCTTCTGGTACGTCTTGTTTGTCGCACTCCTTCCTTTCACTGAGAAGACCTCAAAAGGGGGGAGGATGAGAGTACAATTGGAGCTCCACGACAATATGTCGTTACGGCGCGAACCCTGGACTGCGTTGCGCGTGCTATTCAAATGTTGGGGGAAAGATGTTTACATTAGTTCTCGTACCATTCATTACTCATCTGGTGATGCATTCCTTAGTCTGCTGATACCCGCCGTCAACCACCCCCATAGTCACTAGTCTGTTCCTATGCTTCCCGATACCATGTTAGAATCAGTGCTGTGCGGACACGGACATTACTCACCTCTCGATTCTATGCCCCTCAGCTCCAAGAAATACAGTCTGGGGTGGAAGCCGTCGGTACCAGCCATTTAGTTTTAGAGTGCACGGGCTGTGTCCGACGCTGAGCGCCCCATTGATAGATTTTTCTGCCAAATGGATATTGCATATCACACCTTGAGTGGGGCAGGGACGGGGTACAAAGGAGAGGTGGGGATAACCAACGCTACATCATAACGCAATGGGTTTATTTCAC
>QFDT01001426.1:0-23251 GCA_003315915.1 Macrolepiota dolichaula
ATCAGGATATTGTTATTGTTGTAATCTATAACTGTAGCAATATAGGGATATTCTCGTAGTTCCCCGGGGGACTATGATCGATCGGATTTACAAGCTCCATGCACAGGGGGCTATAGGCGGAATCCTCAGGTGCGCGGACTGGCCCCGCTGATGATTTGCCTCCTCCTCGTCCCTTTGTGCAACCATGAGGGATTTTTACGTAGAGGTTATGAAGACCGCAACAGCTGTTGTTTTATAAAGCGGAAGAGGGCTAACTCAAGAACCGGTACCAGGATTGTAGCAGTGTCAACGAGGGAACTAGATCTGATAGTGTCCAAATCCCCAGGTGGAAAATGAGGGAGGAACGCAGCCACGAGTCGGTATGTTGCCATCGAGTTTGGTCTGTGTTTCGCAAGATGTATTTGATTATCAACCTCGGGATATTTTTATCCACGTCCGCTCGATGGCAAGCATACCATAGCTTTGTCCTGAGTCCGTCTCTCTGGGATGTAGCTATCGCCGACTTACAATACCTACCTATAGCGATTATCAACGCCAGGGGCTCGCTAGTATCCTTATAATCGGACGTCCAAGGTAATGTCATAACGCGACTATATATATTACTTTGTCTCCACTAGCGTATTGACAGGATACTTCTTCCATCTTTTTGTTAGTGCAACACAGGCGGCTATACTTCCACGCCTCTTACACAGATCACTTCGCTTACCACTTTCTACATGGTCTCTAATCGATGGGTAGTAATAGATGACAACGATAGTTCTGTTGAATACACAGGTACTTGGTTCTTAAATACATCCAGCGTTTATGATGCTGGAAACTTTGGCCCACCCTACCTACACACGCTCCACGGTGCTTCGACTCACGGGACTATCTCCTTCGAGTTCAACGGTACGTCTCCTCGAACTGTGCTATCATGTTTGTGCGGACTCATATCAGACGTAGGCACGGGTGTTGGAGTATGGGGGACAAATATCCAAAATTCGGGAGCGAACTCCGACCCAAGCTTCGAATGATGACATTAGCATAAGTAAGGGAAACTTGACCGGACCTACAGAAAACAGTTGGGAAATTTGTCGCCAGGATGGACTTTCAGATGGTTTACACAAATTCCGAGTTGATACCACAGTCATGTCCCCCGATCGTACCTTTTGGTTCGATCGGATACAATATAATCCTTCTCAAGAGTGGCCTGTGGGTTTAGGAAATATAACATCACAAACTGGATCTGTTGTACAAGTGGAGTTTATTGGTGTGTGCTCAGATCCCCCGTCCATTCCTAATGCTCATGAACCATGCATGGTTCAGAAACCTCTGTTACCTGGGTGTCCTTCATTACCACGGAGCGCCCACATACTAGAACGGTAGCAACCTGGTCGATTGATGGAGGCGACTCAAACCAATTTATTCTCCAGGGCCTCCCCAACGATACTGCTGTCGGTACCGCATATAACCAAATCTTTTTCGTGACACCCGAATTTCAACAAGGCCTACACACCCTTACGGTTACGTTTCTTGGTTCTGGCCAGACCATACCTCTCAGTATCAACTCCTTGTTCATCAAAAACGGAACCTCTCCTGATAACAGCACTCAAACACCAGTTGCGGGTACCTCAGCACCAACCTCTATTGCAACCCAAACATCAAATACTCAATCTTTCACTACGCCCTCTCAAATCTCTCTAGGTAAAATTATAGGCGGTGTCGTGCGGGTAAGTTGGGTATGTAGAGTCTGCGCTGTAGAGTAGTGATGGGATGATGGTAGTATTATGGTATAGTGTGATGATGTAAATATCTTGGAATGAAGGCTAGCTGGTAAACGGCTTGAACAACTGACCATATGAGGAGCAGTCCGAGTGAGATGTTGCCACTTAGCAGTCAGCTTGAAAAGGACCTGGCAACAGTAACGTCTCAAAGAATATGGTTTGGTTGATGAGGCAGTTATCTGCGCCACGACAAAACAAGAGTCGAGTCAATGGCTCAGATCGAGAGTGAATGGGCAGCAGGTAGATCGTCGTAACGACAAGTGGTACTGTCCTGTGGTCACAGTAGAAATCCATAGGCTTTAGTCTATGCTTCACTAGATGTACTAGGTTTTTGGGCGGTTGATTTTCAGCGTCGGGATATTCTCATCCACGTCCGCTGGATGGCAAGCATACCTTGGATTTGTCCTGTATTTAGTCCATCTTCCTGAGATATCATTATTGCCAACCCACAATACCTTCATAGTGACCATCAACGCTAGGCTCGCCAGTACCCTGATGACCGGATGTCCGAGGTGATGTCAGAATGCAGCTATATATATCACCTCACCTTGACTACGCTAACGCAATGTACTTTGACAGGATACCCCTTCCACTATAGGAATTGTCCAGTTGAAATGATCATCATATCACACACCAATCAATATCTGGCATCCTAAATACTTTGGGCAAAAAAAGAAAGATTTGTCGAGTTCTATAAAAGCTTGAGTAAAAGACGCTTGTTGTTCGTTTCCACTGGTCTTTTTTGCAACCTCTAGCACAAGCTATACCTTCACACCCCCTACGCAAAACACTTACCTCTCCCTATGGGCTTCGATCGATGGGTAGTTCTAGATGACAACGACAGTTCTATTGAATATACAGGCCCTTGGTTCTTAAATACATCCAGCGTTTATGATGCTGGGAATTCTAGCCGACCGTACCTGCACACGCTCCACGGTACTTCGACTAACGGGACCATCATCTTCGAGTTCAACGGTACGTCTGTTCTAGCTGTGCTATCGTGCTCGTGCGGACTCATCTTATGTGTAGGCACGGATGTTGTAGCATGGGGGACAAATACTCAAAATTCGGGAGCGGACTCCGATCCAAGCTTCGAGTGTTTCATCGATGATATTAGCATAAGCAAAGGGAATTTGACTGGGCATACGGAAAACGACCGGGGACTTTGTTCCCAGGATGGTCTTTCGGCTGGTCTGCACAAATTGAGAATTGATGCCACAGTCATGTCCGCCAATCGCACCTTTTGGTTCGATCGAATACTATATAATCCTTCTCCAACAGTACCATTGGATAACAAGGTTCTATTTTTTGATTGTTTCGATGCCGCCATAACCTATGACTCATCCTGGGAAGCGTCACTTGCGGTTTTGGGATATAGAACATCACAAAATGGAGCTATTGTACAAGTGAATTTTATTGGTATGTTCTGCGATCTCCCATCCATTCATATTCCTCATGAACGATGCATGGTTCAGGAACCTCCGTTACTTGGGTGTCCTTCCCTCCCACGGAGCTCCTACATAATGGAGCGATGGCAACCTGGTCGATCGACGGAGGCAACCCAAATGTATTTACTGCCGGTACCGCATTTGACCCCAACTTATTCGTGACACCCGAATATCAACAAGGTCCACACACCCTTACGGTTACATTCCTTGGTTCTGATCAGACCGCACCTCTCGTTCTCGACTACCTGTTGGTTAGGAATGGAACCTTTCCTGACAACAGCACCCAAACACCAGCCGCAGGTGCCTCGGCGTCAGCCTCTTCTCCAACCCAGTCGCAAACGTCAAATACCCAATTGTTCACCACACCTTCTCAATTTTCTCTAGGGAAAATTATAGGCAGCATTATTGGGGGGCTTTCTTTGTTGCTTCTTTGCCTTGTTGGTATTTTTCTTCATTGGAGGCGGCGACAAAATAAAAGGGAAAAGGGCACAGGGGACGGCCTAAACCCTTATAATATCGAGCGGACGAACCCTTTCAACAACACAATTTCACAGCAGATTCAATATCAAACTCAACCCCCGTCGAAATCTCCCAAAGCAGCGCACGTTGTTCCTGTGATTGTAGAAAAACAGAAATCGGAATTGCACTCAGGCTGGAGGAAAAAACAGGAGATTCAAGGAGACACTCAGGATGACGTTTTGCCGTTACCAGCCTATGTTCTGTAGCGGAAGGCATAGCTCCTTTGTGGTAGACGACTAATAATTCGTGTGTATCGGAGGCTTGGGGGCCAGAGTGACCTGAGCAGGAATGTTGGGATTAATCTATCACTCCCTGTGTATGATCAATATGCGTACTATATGATGTTAGTATATCGGGGAAGAGATGGTCAAACCATATCCCTACAAACTTAGAATTAACCTCATTTCCTGAAGCATCTCTTGAGACATAATTATAACCAATCCGAGACCATGTCCACTTACTGCCAGTGCGGTCGGTCGCCTCCGAAGTTTTGACTGCCGAACAATCATTGAAACAGCAACAGGTGGACTGTGAGAGGTTGACCATGTGGTGTTGTCATGGATAGGAATATACCTATGATGATACCTCGTGATGGCATCGAAAATTGCCCATCTCTACCCACCCTCGTTCGGTTTGTACTAGTGGCCATCGGCATTTCTCGAGCTCACTTACACCTGGATTTCGGGGTCATGTCGAAATAACGATTTTCTGCTTGCCATATCTTAGCTGAAGCTCGAATAGAACATCCCCCTTCCGTTACGGAACTTGTCTTTGGACGGGATCACACATCAATAGAATGAGTGCATTGCCCCGCACAGAATTCAAAGCACACATCAAACGTTGGAAGATGCTCAGCAAAGACATGAACTCTATATAAAAGGTTAACAAACACAACTGCGAGTACCAACCCTTCTTCCGTTGTTCATCGAGTCGCTGGTGCGACACCCGACATAGTCTACTCCACACGCCTTATCCAAGAATCCATAACCCCTTTTCCAAATGGCTCCGGACAGATGGATAGCCCTAGATGACACAGACGTAGCTATAAACTATACAGGCTCTTGGTTCCTACAAACGTCCGGCAGAAAGCCAGTTGGAAATTTCGGTTTACCGTTCCAGAAAACACTTCATGGCACTTCTTCTAACGGAACCGTCTCTGTCGAGTTTAATGGTATGCAATTATCCGAGCTGGATCCTAGTGCTAAATCATATTTCCACAGGTACGGCAGTTGTAGTATTAGGCTCAAATATCGACCGGTCTAGTACAACGAATCCCGATCCAAATTTTGAATGTTTCATCGACGATGTCAGCATAGGCAGGACAAAGCCGTTTCAATTTGCGGAGAATAACTGGGTATTTTGTAATGATACACATCTTGCGGATGGTCCGCACAAGCTACGAATCGACGTCACAGTCAATTCCCCCGGCCATACATTCTGGCTCGATCAGATACAATACAATCCTTCCCCGACAGTGCCGTTGGATAGCAAGTTCGTGATACTTAGTAACACGGACCCCGCTATAAGGTACGATGCGTCCTGGAGAGCGTGGTCTCAGTTAGGAAACACAACGTCACAAAACAACTCTTTTGCAATCGTAACTTTTATCGGTATGTCCATTTCGAACAATCCCAATAACCCGTTCATATCCTCAACAACGATGATACAGGAACCTCCGTGACCTGGATGGGGTTTGCCCCAAAAGAGCTTTCCCTTCCCCGGAAAAGTGCGCTGGCAACGTGGTCAATCGACGGGGGACACCTAAACCAATTCACTCTCCCAGGCATTCCCAACGGCACTCAAGCCACCGCGTTTCACCAAGTCTACTTCACCACTCCCGAATTCGAAAAAGGTCCTCACACTCTCGAAGTCACCTTTCTCGGTTCCAGTGAGAGCACACCTCTGAGCATCAGTTCCCTATTCATCAAGAACGGAACGATCCCCAACAGCAGCAGCAGCAGCAGCAACCTCAACACCCAAACCACAAAAATTCAACCACCGACCCCGACAGGACTCATAACCACACATACCTCAAAACAACCGCCTCTAGGTGCGATTTTGGGTGGTGTTTTGGGAGGGTTTGCTCTCATACTTCTCGCCCTTGTTGGTACATTCCTTTATCGGAGGCGTCGACAAAGGGCCCAGATGAATCGTGCGAGATATTGCCTCACACCCTCGGCCAGTCCATCAAAGTCCCAGTCTCCATCTCCTAGCTTGTACATTACGGTACCGCGTACCAATCCACACCCGGGTTATCCAGAGCAGCGACGCCGACCACAGCAATCGAAAACGCGTCAGAGGAGGCAGCGAGAAGTCCAAATGGCTAACGCAGAACCGCGTGATTATGCTCAGCCCTTGCCAGACTACACCACGTCTCTAAGGGACGTTATTTTATCGTGGCGGTCGACTATACCCGAAGAGGAAAGCCAGGAGGATACGGAGAGGGAGATGAGGGCTCGATTCTACCGTGACCTAGACTTGATCAAGCTCCCACGTTATACTTTGGACTATAAAGACAAAGATGCCGATTGATACTATGTTTCACATGGGTTTCAAGGTCAGGATTGTATTCCTGGAAATCAAATTTATTTTGAGCACGCGCGCTTAGTGATTGTGAAAGCCTGAAACACATAATCATATTTTCATCAATGACTTACATTAACACCGCCTAATCCAATCCATCCATCGAATTATAAAAGAAAAGAAAAAGATCCCCTTCCCCTACAGCTCCTAACGATAGCACAGACTATGTATGTATAGAGAAAAACGAACGTAACACCAAATGAATGTGTCATGTATGTAAAAAAAAAGAGAGATAAAGAAGCTCCAAAAACTATATCAGAAACCAGAAATCAAAAAAAAAAAAAAAAGATAAAACGGACATAATACCTAAAAAGCTCGCCCAACAGGGGCCGCCGAAGGCGTAGTAGGCGTCTTCGACCTCGGTCTCATACCCAACCCACTCACCCCACCACCAATCATAGTCGTAGGAGTAGTCGAAGTAGTAGTCATAGTAGCACCAACCGAGGCAAGTGACGCAGTCGCTAGCGGCATCGGCGCTCGAATCCGACTATTCAAACTCCCACTCCCCTTCATCGCCAACGCACCACCAGAACCAGCACCAGGCCCAATAGACGAGCTCAGAGACTGGTACGAACTCTTCCGATATGCCATCCCAGTCCCTGTTCTTGGTTTAGGCTTGACCAACCCAGTCATGGTCGGACTCGTAGGCGCCGTCCCAAGTCCACTCGAAATAGCACTCAACCTTGACATCGACGTCGAACTCGATAAACTTGAAACTGACCGCGAGGGCATCAACGATGGGGGGTGTTGGTATTGCTGCTGCTGCTGCGCCGGCTGTTGTAATAGTACGCCCTGGGAGGTCGAGTTTCGCAGAGAAGGCGGGACGGAAGGAACGGGTACGGGAGGACGATCACCCCCAGGGACACCACTCCCGCTCGTCACCTTTTGCGGGAGTCGTAACGGCCGCATTGGTGCCGGGCTCGCCACTCTCGCCAGTGCAGCCGCAGCCGCAGTTGGCGTAGCGATAACCGGAGTACTGGGTACGCTCGGGGAGCTTATCGACCCCGCCCTCGAACGCGGAAACGCAATCTTCGAAGGCTGCTTCTTTAATATCGACTGGGGAGGTAACGGCGGCAAACTCTTATCCTTATCCATAATTCTTCCCTTTCTAGAAATAGGGCTGTTCAGCACTGGTTCGTCCTGGGGCGTGACAGGTAGTGGTATACTGAGAGACGATGCTGTGGATGGGGTATGTATCGTGTCGTCCGAGCTTGCGTTCTGGGCTTCCATAGGCGGTGAGAGCTTCATCTTCATCGACCCACTCGATCCAGCGCTGCTTGTGCTAATCCTAGACCCTACACTCTTTCCACCATGTCCGTTCCAAGACGTAGGCGGTACAACTCCTCGTGAAGTCGAGGTCGTTCTTGCCCTGCGTTGACCCCACTCGTCCACGCCCTCATCATCTTCTACGTCATGATATACAGTGCCACCGGAATACGATCTCGACAATGGATGTTTTCCCGATACCTGAGTCCTCGGATAAAAAGAACTGACAGAACGGATGGAAGCAGCTGACGAGCGCCTGGACAGATCAAGTTTTGATAACCGGCGCGTGAACGGTGATGGGGCATTCTCATCCTCACTGAATTCAAGGTGATAGAGTTCATGTTTACATCAGCTCTAGAACGTGTATGCCAGAAGAATTTTATCTAACGCACCTATCGCTCCAGCCTAAACCAGTGGTTAGACCGACACCGCCTCTCAATAATTTTCCATCGCGATGCCTCTCCTTGCGCATCGGCGTATCCCTCTCATCCTTAATTATCCCAGACTTGGTAACTATCGAGCCCAAGGATCAGTTTCACACAACTTCACATGTAAAAGAAGAGAGCACATACCCATGGACAAGGTACTGGCAGGTCTGCCATCGAAGCTGTGTGGTGTTGCTGATCGACACCTAGCTTCTGGCTGTTGTGGGAGAAGCTTTGAACGGAGTGAGAGTAAACCGTGTTTAACCATCAAGTGTCTATATGAGACATGTTAGCTCCAAAAGCCCACAGGAAGAATGTTTAGAAGACACAAAGAGAGCTAGTGTAGTCTCATATGTCAAAAAAAAAGTCGCCCAGTGGAGAAGAACCGGCGAAAACGCCAACAAATGTAGTGTAGTCGCGGGCGTGTTTCAGAAGTCATTGGGATCAGACCCATCATGACAAGCCAGAAGAAGATATAAAGAAGATACTCACGGCAATGGTGTATGCAAGTCGATACTCGAATCACTGTCATCCCCACCATCATGATCACTCTGCCTATCAACACTTTCCCAAATCCCTTGAACAAACTTGAGGTCGGCATCGAGCGGTGAACGATTCTTGACCGACGAACTCGATACGTTGGAGCTCTTCCTACTTCTCGACCCAACCGAGGCAAAGGAACTCCTCGAACTCGCAGCAGCAAGATCGGAGAAATGGGTCGATGGTTGCTTGCGAAGCGGACGAGGAGTGGAGGAAATTATAGAGTCAATATCAGGACTGGGAGAACGCGCTGATGCTTTGAAGGAGGTAGGGGGTGATGGCCAATTGTCGGCTAACTGGGCAGTGGACAAAGGTAGAGGGGCGGAAGGCAAATCGGGAAGAGGGTCGGAAGGAAGAGGTCCTGGTCTGGAAGCGCTCTTGCTCCTGCTTCTGGCACGTAAGGCTTGTTTGTGATTAGTGCTCTTTGAACGGGCAGCGCGCATCTCGCGGTGCAGTTCCTGAGCGCTTATTGGAGCTTCTTGGACCGCAGCGGGGCTGCTGGCGGACGTGGTCGGGGACATGGAGGCAGGTGGAGAAGTGACAAGAGTCGGGTGTAATACGGGTACTATAAATTCTAGAACGTGAGTAAATCTGCAGAGTAAGTGTGACAGGGACGGCAGAGACTCACGGTCTGAAGGAATCGTAGGAGAAGCAGGTTCAAAGAGGGCAGAAGACAGGCTGCCAAAGGCCAAAGTTGCGGATTGGCCAGAGGGAACTGGAGGGGAAACGGGAGGCCTGATGCCATCTTGGTCTACTGGATGGGAGTGATGGATTGTGAGAGTGTGTGGGTCGATGGGATCCGCAAGAGAGAAGTGGGAAGCACGTGGGGGTACGGTGATAGTCAGTTTGTGATGATCAACCCTTGCGTCACCCTCGTCATTCTGGCAACCACGCCGCAGGGACCGGAACGCGTTGAAGGGCGGTACTGTACGTTCAGGTTCGTCCTCTTCCGGTGCAGGGAGGTCACGCATGTCGATGGACGATATCGAATCATTATGTTGGTGGCGACGCGAACGGAGAAGGCCAAGGGGTGAATGTAGAATTGGTGGGGATGTGCCTAGGTCATAGTCGTCGTCCGAGAGGGGCATTGGAGAGATTGCGAGTCTGGTAAGTTGCTCAATATTGTTGTTAGGTACCTCGATAGACTCTCCGGACTCTTCAGAGATGGAAAAAGAGATGGAAGGCCGGGATATAGAGGATGCGGATGGACGTTTAGGCGGGGGCGCAGACCGATTTGAACGAGACGAGGCCAACGCAATCGAGGGGCTACGGGCCGCGGCATATGATGTGGGGACACTGACAATACTAGTCCGTGTGCTTTGACCACCGCTGCTGGAACTACCAAAGGAATTGCGCCGAGTGTCCGATGGCGAGTATTTTGATGAAGGGCGACTGTTGGCGGACGACAGGAGTAACAAGTCATGCTCTGAAATTCGTGAAGGGCCCGGCGGTAGAGGTGGTAGAGGCAAGGAAGGTGGGCGAGATGGGGGTGGGTTAGAAATAGGAAAAGTAGAAGAATGTGGGGTTATTGGCAGTGGTGTTGGTGGTTTTGAAGGAATGTGTGTTGGGGGAACGGGGAAAGCTTCGAGGATAGTAGGCACTGAGCCGTCGCGCTCATGTCTTGAGAGCAGCGGTGGAAATGTTTTATGAGAAATAGTAGAACCACATTCTGACATGGCTCTGCAGAACAACTGCAGAGGCAGTCAACCAGTGAAGGAAACGAGAAGACAACTGTCAGCCAGCCAGAACAACGCCATCCACTCCTCCATTTCCACGTCCCTTTCTGGGTATAGTCTGATTACGTTATCTTCCCTCTCACGCTCTCTTCCTCTTCCATTCACTCCTGCTCCACTCGAAACATATCCATCAGCTCTCGTTGCAACTAGCCCTTATCGTTCCAGACTCTTGTCCCAAACTCATCCAACAACTTGTCCAGACAACAAACACAAAAACATTCTCATTTTCTCATCTCCGGGTAAACTGACCCCGACGAGTTAGCTTCTCGGCAGAAGACACCCGTATCCACATCCACGTTGTCCATTTGTCCGCCATCAGCCATCCTATTAGCCATATCCACCACATCTCACACTGTCAAGTATATCCTCTGTCGGGACCTTCTGTCACACCAATTATTGTCCCATTTCAAAGCCCTGAGCGCTGGCCATCGGGCTCACACTTTGATAAATAATTAGAACCCCGATCAATCCCACGTTTATTCCGAGCTCCCGATGTTCTCGACGCTTCCGGTTGATCTCCATCTCTCTACCATGAGTCCAAGCCAGGTCAATGCACACGAATCGTCTACAAGAGACAATCCGTTCCATGCACAAATACATACGCGCCAATACCTTCACGCTATGCCGTCAGGTAGCAACGCAACCCAGGAACCTGGCACTTAAGCTCCTACGCCACCCGCCCAGCCTATGTTTATTATTAACAACCCCGTTCACCACCATTGAACAGTTCCTGAAGAGAACTCCAATACCGCTGGCGGCCGCTCTTGATAAGATACTCTTCGACCGTTCATTAACATTCAGCCTCCATTCTTCTCGAAAACTTCCTGCATCCAACAATGGGGGCTGCGGACCGGCCGAGGCTGCCACGCTCCAAAAATACCTTCCTCCGACTTGGTCTTGTTCCCACCTCTCCTTTTCATGCTTTTCCCACCAACAAGGTACATACTCAGGTCCCAAAGAGGAACGGTGTTTTGTCGAGCCTAAATGGCAACTCCGTACGACATGAACCAACCCCCGACCATTCTATATATGTCCCTTGCGGACACGGCACACTTACAAACCTGGAGATTTCCTCTTTTTGTCTTTTGATGCCCGCCCATCGAATTTCATTTACTTTCTTCAATAGGTGGAGCTTGGTGGTCAGTTAATTAGCTGATCCTGAACGATTCTGGAACCCTTCAAGCTACATACCCTGATTCTCGTATCCCCGTTTTCTTAGGACCTATCATGGCATCATCCATGCATGCCGACCTACCGGCGCCTATTCAACAAGCCATCCGTTTCCTTCGCTCTCAACTATCATCGCCCACAAGAGCCACATAATCATAGCCAAGCCAAACGGCCATCACACCCTACTATCCTATATATCCATCAAGCCCCTCTCCCGATTTTAAACATATCTCTAACACATGTCTCGAGTCGGCATGTGTTCCGTGCATAACCTTTTATCATGTCTATTACCCACACTCGAGACACAGCACAAGTCATTGGATAGTCTCAAGTGTCGATAAAGACGGAGTGTTTCGCGGCGTTCACAAGGGTCGTCGTATAAATGTTGAACGAAACAAGTTTGTTTGAAAGACAACAACTCGGTTTTCGCTGCAGTGCGACGAACAGGATGTTCTTCAAGGCTTTGCTTCTCAGTATCCTCCCAGTCGTATTCGCGGAAACGCGGAAATTTGATTTTGTAATTAGCAATGCTGTCGTCAAACCCGACGGTTACGAGCGACCGTAGGTAACCAACTCGATTCTTTGGCCCAACTCACACACTCGGGCTCTTTCAATAGTGCTGTACTCGTGAATGGACAATACCCAGGCCCACTTCTTACAGCCAACAAGGGCGATCACATCGTCATCCCAACGCACAACCAACTCACCGACCCTCACATGAGGCGAAGTACCTCGATCGCAAGTATCCCTCTACTACTAATCAATCATCCATTTTTCGCTCATACGACAAATATGATTATTAGCACTGGCACGGATTCTTTCAACCCCGTACCTCTGCCATGGACGGCCCATCCTTCGTCAACCAGTGCCCGATCCCTCCAAACACGACATTCACGTACGAATTTGATACCAATAACCAAAGCGGAAAGTTCGTCCTCTCCCCTTTTATTCGAATCACCTAGTCGTCTGATAGAGAACCAAGCTTTTGGTACCACTCCCACCTCTCAACGCAGTACTGCGACGGTCTTCGTGGAGCATTCGTTGTCTACGGTACGTCTCACTTGGAACCCAAGTTACTATGCAACGCTAAACGTGCGCTCGTGATACAGACCCTGACGACCCACTCAAACACTTGTACGACGTGGACGATGAAAGTACCATTATAACACTTGAAGATTGGTACCACATCCTTGCACCACAAGGAAATGACAATTTCCTCATGAGTGGGATGCCACCGTGAGTGACCCACTCTATCTGCACTTGTAGCTGATGTTGATTTGATTTTTTGCCAGTGTCCAAGATTCGGGACTCATTAATGGAAAAGGACGATTCGAAGGCGGACCACTTGGTACGCTATTCGCAACCCCACAATCCCACAAAGATCCAATCTTTATCCAATCTTTATAGTTCCTTATGCGGTCGTCAACGTTGAACAAGGCAAACGCTACCGCCTTCGTATCTTCTCACTTGCATGCAGGCCATTCTTCACATTCTCAATTGACGGACACAATATCACCTTTATGGAAGCCGACGGAATCGAACATGATCCCGTCGAGGTGCAAAACTTTGATATATACCCTGGTACGTTGCATCTCTGGATCCCAATATGCCAATAACATATCTTCTAATTTATCAATAAAGCTCAACGTATATCTGCGATCTTGAATGCTAATCAGCCCCCGGATAATTACTGGATTCGTGCGCCTCCTACGGGTGGTAGCCCAAAGAACAACCCAAACTTTAATCCGAACCTCACTCTTGCTATCTTGAGGTACAAAGGCGCTTCTGATGAAGAACCCAAGACGGTTGAAGTTAAAGGCCGTGCACTGGCCGACACGGATATGCACGTAAGTTCATATCGCAACGTCAAGTCTGAGTTGTTGTTGACTTTTTTTATGATTCAGCCAATTGCGCAAGAGGGTCCTGGGAAGGTATATCACTTTTTTTTTTTGCACAGGCGATTGATATGCCATCTAACACATTTATTCGGTTAGCTCGGTGATGGCCCAGCAGATATACCTATCACTCTCAACATCGACAATACCGTGGGTCTCCGTTTTCCATATACATAGACATCAACTAACTAATCAAACGGTCGGTGGCGAATAACAATTTAGATCAACCCTCCCTTCTTTGATATCAATGGTGTATCCTACATCTCGCCCTCGGTCCCAGTCCTCCTTCAACTTTTGAGTGGCGCCAAGAATCCCGAGGACCTTCTTCCCTCTGAACAGATTTTTATCATCAAGAAGGACAAGATCATCGATGTCACGTTCCCTGTTGGAACAGGTCATCCATTCCATCGTGGGTCAACCCCGTATTCGACGGATCGCGAGCTAAAATAGACTTTTTCTCTCACAGTCCACGGTCATACATTTGATGTCATCCGTCCGTCAGATGGAGAGTTCAACTTTAAAAAGTAAGCGCATGCTCATATAACCCCCCGCTCGACCTCAGTCCTCACCCACGCATCCTTTCCAAGTCCACTCCGGCGCGACGTCTACCCGAGTAAGTGTCTTTTTCACGACCCCCAACCCTCCAACAACTCACCTAACCGATGTTTCATAGTTAACGGTAACACGACCTTCCGTTTCTGTACGTCACCCAACTCTCAACTCTCGCTAGACCATAAACACTCACCGGTTTCACTGTTGTTTCTCATATATAGATACTGACAACCCGGGCGCTTGGTTCCTCCACTGCCACATCGACTGGCATTTGGAAGCCGGGCTCGCAGTCGTCTTTGCTGAAGCGCCCGAAGATAATGTTAGTGGTCCGCAGTCTCAGATCACTCCGGATGATTGGAAGAATTTGTGCCCGGAGTATAATCAGCTTGATCCGGAGTTCCAGTAGGGGATTCTTTGGAGAGGATGTAATTTATGTCGGTGATTTATATGTGTTTATATCTTTTCCCACGAAGCATACAGAAGCGTGTGACCCTTAAGGCGACCAACTCGGGAGACCTTGATTCATTTTCTGTCGTCGTGTGAAGGCCCGTTGGGTTGGATGCATTGACCAACGTTGTTACTGCTAGAACCAAGTGTAGCACGGATACGAGTTCAGGTCTAAGAAGCCCGTGTTCATGACCGGACCCCGCGTCAAATAACTCAACGACGGGAGCAAATGTTTTCCTGAATTCAATTAAGAAAGGTACATCAAGTGTATTACTCCTGAACGGCGGAGAACAAGGTTCGTGATATGTACCCTTGTACATCATCTATCCTTCATCTCCCACGTCCAGCCCCCCGCCGCCGTGCTCATCATCCGAGGTGTCATATTAGCGTCAGTGGTGTTCCTCCAACCAACAGGATATATCTTTTTGAGCCTTTTCAATGACGCGAGCGTATGAAGGTTGACAATCGCCGGACAGCTTTGTGCACGGCGGAGGTAGAGGGGTGGGGGATCGAATTTGGAGACTCGAAAGGTGTGCAACGCACTCATTGAACGACCAAATCTTTCGACATGATTAGAGCCGGTGGTCAATTTCGATGGTGGGCTATTGGAGGAGGTTATCTCGGTGAGTGCGAGAATAGGTCCTTCAAATCCGTAGATAGGACCATTCGGACGAGTCGTAAACTCGTAGGAGTCGGATATATTGTTGCTTTCGTCAGATAACCAGGTGCGGGAATAGATCCATGTGGCGAGAACGAGGAGATTACACAAAAGGAGTGAGGTGGCGGCCTGAATAAAAATCATTGGTGTAAATATCCGGGAAATTGGGACAAGATTCTCACTGACCTCCACATGCGCAACGAGTCCAATCCATACGCCCTTATAGTGAATAATGAAGGCACTGTGTACAATACTCAAAGCCGACAACAAGATATCACTCGCGAATACAGAAAATATCAAAACCTGCCGTCGGTGTGTGAGCCTCGTGCCCCAGAGCAAGTACGCTGGCGAGCATATAAGCCAAGCATCTGCTACAAGGTCCGCTGATGAAAATGGTTACAACCGTTTAGCCCACGCATATGCAATCACGAAATAATACTGTCACCTACTGCAGAGCTCCAAAATTCCGGTTGCGCTCGGGACTTCGCAAATTGCGATGTTCAAATTGAGA
Organism: Macrolepiota dolichaula; assembly: GCA_003315915.1. NCBI lineage: Eukaryota > Fungi > Basidiomycota > Agaricomycetes > Agaricales > Agaricaceae > Macrolepiota > Macrolepiota dolichaula. The sequence continues at coordinate 15,514 of QFDT01001426.1, forward strand.
CCACCACAAAAGAAACATTTTTGTATGATCAGGGCCACCCATATCATTCCAAACAATATCGATACGCCTTTAGCTACGAGACGTCCTCGGCCGGGAGAAACTAATCGAACGATCGTGACGCCGATGCAGAGTCGTGCTGCCCAGACTGTAGAGGAGAATGTGATGACTATCGCCCAACGAATTGAGGTCGTCGCTTTTGCATAACCTTTGACTAGGTACCAAAGAGAGATTAGCGTCAGTAAGTTAATTTTGTAATGAAATCAACCTCAGCGAGTTAGATGTGCCTACCTCTCATGATACCTTCAACGGCAACCATCGCGCAATCAAACAACAGAGCAACAAATGCCCAGAAGTCATCCCACCATAAGCGGTATGTACGTCGACGATAGTACAGCCGAATCACACAGGCGGGGATTGCAAAGGCGTGGAAAATGTAAAAGACGACTGGAGGACGTGCTGGACATCAACCCCTCAAAGGATGTGTGGAGAGTGCGTTCACATACGTGTTGGGGGCTGGGACATGCTGTCAACTCGTGATTGGGGACAAATAAATTATCGTCGAAGATATAGCGTATCAAGAAGTCTCTATAAAGAGACTGGAAAGGGATGAGAAAAACCGGGTTCAAGCGGAGGCTCGAGGAACAGTGGGTTAGTGAATGCCCTGGTGACATTGCCCGCCGAAGCATCTCAGTCAGGTACCGACGTGACACTCTTTCCCATTGATCCAGTTGGCTGAATAAAGGCAATTCTTTGGTATGACCCTGTGTGCGATATTGGGTGTGGAATACAAAGTGGTGTGTGCTGGTTGCAGGGTCAGGTAAGCCTGACAGACAGCCAGTAGCCCGATTACGGAGGGCTCTTCAACGTCAACCAGCGCGTGATCAGGTTGACGTCTGAATAGTTCCTGGCTCGTTACGCACTCTGAGTACTGGTTGGGGCTGATTGGAGAACATCCGGAAGCCAAGGAAGATACCTCTAGTTCTAGCCTTGCTGGAGAAAGAAAAGAGTGCAGATATACTTGGTAGTCCTCTGCTAGCTCGGGAACAATCAGACGCCTTCTTCCAGATCAATACTATATTTGTTCACTTGTACATACTCCCGAACGGGTTTGCACTCAATACAACAATCGGATCCCATATTCCTGATCTGAATCAGTTGGTCCAGATATCGTATGTGGTCCCAGCGCATTGCCAGGCTTGGACAACATTCCCATTGGTCACGTCACCCCTGTTCCTCAAGTCAAGACAGATAGCTGAAACAATGTCAGTCAATTGTCCTCGCGGAAGTTCTCCTCTTACCTTGGTTTCCGAGGGTAAAGAGGCCACCAGAAGTGGTTGCCCTGAAAACCCACTGTTGCGTGTTGGCCCCAGGAAGGCACTGCCAGATCCTCATTGGTGTTCCATTCGCCGGAGCTGGGTGCAGTTAATGTGGTGGAACTCCCATATGTACATAAGAATTGACACACCTGCGACAGTTGAATCAAGGCAGAAGTTCGTATTTGCAAGACGAATGGTCGTGGAACCTAAGCTCGCGATCCACTGTTGAGCAGCTGTACGGTTACAATCATAACTAATCATTGCAGAAAAAGTGAGCTTGATGGTTTCGAAAGGTCCTATATCATTATACGTACATCTGAACAGCAGTTCCATTCGCAAAAATACCGTCCTTCACATCGATACACTTGTTGGTGTTCCCATTGTAATTTAAGACAGTTTGCGCGAAGGCCAAAGTAGTAAAAGCCAAGAGAGAGAGGTAAGACTTCATATTCAAAATATCAATGTGGGCACGACTGAAGATATCTTGGTATGAAACACTGGTCCTTAACCTACAATACGGAGCCTATTTGTACTCCGGACTGCAACCTTTTGGCCCATATATGTCTCTTTGACTCACCGCATTTCCGGCCTAGTCTCTGTGTCGGTTTCTCTGCCTGGTGCCGGAAAGGGAGGACAAAACAAAGGATCGTACTATACCATGCGGTCGATGTTTCTAGACTGGATGATAGACCTTCGAAGTTGAATGGATCCGAGAAGGTAGAGGTCCAATTTGTTAAATGGTGACTTAGTGCTTAATATGCCAGCGTAACTCATAGGTCTACGCCGATCCTGACTAACCCAAATGCGACTCAGAGTGATTGGTCGGACTGGGGCTTGAAATCATTATTGTGCATAAACGCATCCACGTTGTGTCTCAAACCCGGGGAGCAACTGAGCTCTTCCCAAGCTCACCCTTCTCATGTGTTTCTCTAGTTGTCATTCATCAAGTTTCCACTAGTCAGGTTTGAGCTACCCGCAAATTGAATACTAGACGTTTAGTCATGGGGCTACAACATCCAACAAGACACAGCCAGACGGGGATCCCAGATACTCATAAATGCGCTAGAAACTGCCGGAAAATGCCTAGCCTCAGCCCTCAGGAGCTTACTTTTGCACATTATGGCCTTATTGACATCTAGAATGAACGCCACCTTTGACGCCCAAGTATTCTGCGTTTCTGGACAAAAATATTAGCGCCGTCATATAGAGCGCCAAAGGCTACAAGCCTATATTGCATCAACGAGCGCTACAGTACTACAGAAGCTTCTATCCAGGATAATCAAATAATGGTGTGATTTCGTAAAAAGAATAGCCCATCATAACCAATTTAAAACCCATAATTCCTCTGCCCCAATTGTCTACAACACCTACGTCGCTAGTCATTTTGCCACCGCCACCGCCATCAAATATGTTACTTTGTTATTCGTATGCATTCCTGCACGTTACCAATCAACGTTAGGTTGAGTCACCTACAATTGGCTGGGTTTATACGGCTGATTCGAAGTAAGTAAATCAATTCTTGCGTGATTGTGCTTCACCTACATAGGAAAGAAGGCTGCTCGGTATTGTTCTTAAGTCACCCGAGGCGAGGGTGGAGCCGAACTATTGTAGTGCCCAGGCCCCAATGGGCCGCCCGGATAGAGTGCAGGTGAATGCCCTCCAGGATGTGATGTTCATTCCCTTGTCATGGGAGGACATGCTTGTTCCATAGCTCCTTTGTTTGACAACCTACATGTTCCTTCTGCCTTGAATCAATCGAGCGATCCGTTCATATGATGCCTGGGTTCATCTTCGGAATGATCTGTAGGAAATTGTTGTGGTTGGACGGCGAAGTGAATGAAAAGGTCTGTCCTCATAAACTCAAGGTGCAACTCGTTCGCCTCTCCGTCACCTTGAATTTACGAACGCTACTCTCACCTCCCAACTTCACTTGGCCACCAACGCCAGGCTGTGCAGGAACTAACCTGCTCGGTTACCAGCGTTGGAGTGCACTCATGCAAATGGTATACTACTGCCTGTATATAACTCTTGTTGATTTCCTTATTTGCCCTTCTGATGATCATGGATGCGCAAGGCGATGACTTCTGATGCTAATGCAACATACTGATCTCATCACATGTAACCTATTCTTGTCTCAATCACTAGTATGATGATCTTTATTAGAATGCCTTTGTCACAGTGGAGTCCATATAAGTTGTCAAGCAACGGGTACAGCGTTTCCTTTAAATCTTTGTGACTATCGGCTTCAAGTCCTCCATCTCTATTCCATGGTTGTCTTTCGCAATCAGACCTATGACGACCGCAGGACCGAAGACTTGAGGTATCAAGGGGGGTGGTGGCACAATGGAGGATGGAATGCTTCGAATTTTGACGGTAGCACAGGCACACTGTCAGGATCAAACGATCCAAATGCAAATGTTACCTTTGTGAGTGCTGTCTTCTTGTCGGTACCCTTGGTACCCATGAACACACCAACTTTTTTGCACATCTCTCTAGACATTTCCAGAACCAGCGATTGCGTTCTATTACTATGGTATGCCAAGGTCAAGAGGGGGTAGATATGGAATTTGTGTTGACTGCGATCCTCTTGCTCCAAATTGGCAGCAAATCGACGCCGTAAACACAAGCGACAATGGAAGGAATCTTCCAGTGAGTGGTTAAACAAGCTGCACCGACAAGACTAATTTTGTAACAGATACTACTCTATTCGACCTCATTCTCAACACCTAGTGTGCATGAAATAATTTTACGCAATGAGCCAGATACTCGCTTTCCACAAAACAATTCCCAGATCACGATCGATCGGTTCGAAATTGCGGTTGTCGATTTGAATGCTCCAGATTCTACCACCTCTTCCCCTTCTCCAACAACTACAGCGGCAACTTCAACGCCAACCAAACGCCCGACATTGGTTCCCGTTAGCGCAATCATCGGTAGGTTAGTAGGAGGGCTAGGAGGCGTGCTCTTGATTCTTTGTTTGTGTTTTTACTGGAAGAAAAGGCAGAAAAACAACGGTCTCCTCATCAACAGGGCTGGGGTTTCTCAACGGGAAAGTGGAAAACGGGTCTGGGAGTCGTTCAATGACCACAACTCTAGCAATGCGACACCCGAAAAATTGAAAAAGCAGGGTGTACCGAGTGGGAATCAAAGGGTATCTTCGATGGGAGCTTCAATCAGTTCAAGACTATCAGCTTCGATGAGTCACGGAAGGACGATTGATCTTAGGAGAGAAGTTGACGCAGGCCCTGCGGATGTAAATCAAGCAGAAACACTGCCGCCAGAGTATGAGCAAGTGTTCGCAGGTTCACGGTCCCGAGCGTCGGAAAACATTGATAGGGCTAGTCAAGAAGTATGATATTGTGTTGTAGTAGACTACCTGTTGCGCCAACTGGAGGGTAAATGTGAAATATACTCCTTTCTTACTGAAAGGCTCGCTGGAATCTTGGTAACAATACTTCTAGGGGGGACGCCCGATGCTTGCAGGGTGGACTGTTGTGGTCTTATCCTGTGGGGCCGATAAGTCATCACGACACTGGACCAAAGATCTTCCTCCCGAACCATCGATCATCATTCACATCTCCTCCCCCCAACTCATCCTTCTGGCCACTCTAGTGGTCTAACCCCAATGATACGCCACCCCTTCCCTTTAGTGCATCGCAACTAGATGTCTTCATGATCAAGCTGACCTTCTCGTCATGAAGGATGTACTCTACATATGCATCACAAAACTTCGGGTTGCGAGTCTGCCTTGTCCTTCAATGCCAATTTTGACTGGCACAATGATCCTCTCGCCTCCACTTTGTGTATAGTAAGGTGATCGTATGAGTTGCGACTCGTTTAGTTTCTCTGCTGGAACACCTGGGGATAACGTTATTGAGGGCATCCCTATCAATCCAGTTCTCGGTGCACTCAGACAACATATATCTGTTGCCTATAATACCAGCTTAATTCTGGTGGCCCGGACACGTTACTCTAGATCCCTGTGGCAATCTGCGGTGGTTATCCCTTGCTATTGTATCTTGTTTCATCCTCAAGGAGAAGATGGAGGATTGACATTCCAACTGAAGAAGATTTGGAGACCATTGTGGGCCATTGTTCTAATAAGATAAATGTTGACTGGATGTGTTAGATGCGGTTCCCCGCGGTCGCACGCACAGCCCCAGAGTGATGCGGTCGGAATCAATCAACTCAACTTCAATTGTACCTTTTTTTGTCAGTGACCGAACTCCGTCTGGCCTTGCGTCTCCTATCAGCGATCCGTATCCCATTGTCACACATTGCGTCCACTGCGGCTTGGCTGCGGCCTCCCTTAGCTGCAAATGTGCTCTTCCGGTCATGGACCCCCACCTGTGATCTATTGTGAGTACAACTCTCCTACATCGCTTTTGCTGACAGCCCGCCTGCCAGATCACCCACTTTCTCCTTCAAGATGCAACCTCAGAAATTATTCCCCAAGTGATCATACCCAGCCGACAGAAATCGAGAGATTCATCATCATATCCAACCTTAGCCACCTGCGGTAGCTACTCCTGAATCCGTACAAGCTACGGGAACTCATCCAAACGCCCAATCACAGTCCTGGTCGTCCAACCACCTCAGCCCCCCTACCGTCAAAGTCAACGCCTCTAAAACACTGAACGTCATACTCCAAGACAGATGAGGGGTCCAGGATCGTTGTCTCATCAACTCACGTCCATTCGAAGCCTCCAGTACCTTGGGAATAATGGTATTCGCTCACCCTCCTCAAGTCACGGTCGTAGGCTAATCTTCTCTCCCAGACTTCCGCTTCCCATCATTACGCCCAAAAATCACGCAAGCCGGAGCGTTCATCCAAAGAAGTTTCAACATACCGACGATCAACCACCCCTTGCCAAATCTTCATCTTCTACATCTGATTTAACCCCAAACCCTTTGCTGCCAGTTCTGCACTCGACCATCTTGTAGATTTCAGTAGTCTCACTGCCATTCAGAGAGGCCCAACTGCCAGGCGAGTACGAATACGAACCCCCAGGCCGAAGACCTCGCCCCTGCCAGTACTGCCCAGGATCCACTCGCAGTACGGTGAGGATGAGGGGGTGAGAAGTACAAGCTATACCCACACACCTACCCTGCCCAGGTCAGCGCACATGTTCCGGGCACTCTACTCACGATCATTCACAACGTAGCATTCTAGTCTCTCTCTCGTAGTATAAGTCCCACGCCCCAGTCTGCGGCCTCCGCTTTGGTTGTCCTGCCCTCGTCTGCAGATGCTCTAATGACCTACGTGCCGTCCTCCATCCGCATCCCTGTCCCAACGGCTGCAGCCTTGCTCCCAATAGTTACGTGCTCGTTGAGCTACCGTAGCTTCTCTGATGATCCGAAGGACCATTATCAGCCGCAGGAGTATTCTGGTTCACCCGTCCACGAGGCTTCCGCCCAACACACTCGCCCCTTTTATGGCGTCACGAGGGGGCTGGAAACTGATCTTGCGTCATATTCCCGTTCCTCCACCAGTACTATCGCCTTGGGCACTAATATTCTTAACGTGTCGAATACAGGGTGTATTCGACCCTGAATATGTATTTCTAATGGAACTTCTCTTGACCGTTGCCATGGAATCAAAAGTTGTGCCCTGAAGATTTCCTAGTTTGAATTCTCTGATGGACATCCGCGCCCTGTCCATCGAGGTTTCTCCGTGTACACATTTCAAATTCCTATTGTGAATGCCTGAATTGGGTGTTTCCGACCTCCCGAATGTTGTTTCTCCAACCCCGAAACAAGTATTCCCTGTGGACCCTATGTGCTCCACCATGCAAATACCAAAATAAGCTCATCGCCGACATCCCGACCACCTTCGGATCATAATGTGGTCCCCTTGCCAAATGCCCAAAAAGGATAATCACCGATGCGCCGACACTCGTTCGTCCGACCTCTAGATCCCTATGATTGATGGACACTTTGCCAATGCCATCATAGGGTGTACCCATCATCATTTGTTCACCGTAAATCCTACCATTGATGTAACCTTCGTAATTTCTACACTACAATAATTAATGCCCAGCTGATCGTTGTTCCTATGACCCCTCCATGAGTATTATCTGTCGTCTCTTTTGGAATCCCTAAATACTATTTTTACTCACGTTACAATTGTCATTCACGTAACGCGTAAAGGTATTCCCTCTGCACGTTTTGTGAATATTATGATACGGCGGTGCCATTATTTCCCCTTCCACGCTGACATGACCACCTTTCCAAAGTGCTGCAACAGTATCCAAATGCCTTGCAAATTCTCCTTTCCCCTAACATATTGTTATCCACCTACACTCATTCGTCCAACCCATCCCCTTATTGACCATTAAATATAATGGGACAACTTTAATGTAATGTTTCTTAGCATGCCGATGGTTATTCATCCAAGGGGTTATCAGGGGGGGGGGGCACTA
>QFDT01001431.1:0-17686 GCA_003315915.1 Macrolepiota dolichaula
ACTCACATATGTAATAGATGATGCCTGTGAAAACGATCAATACGATTCATGAACATAAAATTTGTCAGATACCATACCATCATGACAAATGGTAGCAGCGAGACCGTGTTGACGGCCCAAATGCATCACCGTCCCTACACGGTCAACCATTAGTTACGAGAGCTCTCTGAAAGAAGAGAACGTACGGTGGCGCCAAATATCAAGGACGGTGAGTAACAGAACAGCTGAAGCGGCAAAATAATCAGACTGTTGTCGGATGAGTGAAAGCTTAATGACGGACTAGCTTCGAAAACGAAGAATGGCACCCAAAATAACGCCCACAACGTTCTGCACGATCCCCTGCACACTCCTATGCATCCAGGGACTATTGCAGAAATGACCGGATCCGTTGACCCTAGACAAGGGTTACACACCAGCCGCGTGTTTACAAAGGAAGACACTGACAAGTAAAGTCAACTAAATACCAACGCAATGTCGTTCCCGTCATTGCACCAATAGAAACCTAAAAAAGGTCATCAATTATAATTTATAGTATTATGATGAAGATTCACAAATCCCAAAAATCCCAAGAAAAGGAGGATAGACCTCGATCCGTAAAGAGCATCAACCCGTAAGAGCAATGTGACTAGGTGACAGTGTCGGTTTTGAGATCTTCCGATACCGCTGAAATCAGACTTACATTCAATTACTGAGCACGCTACGATCGCTAAAAAAGTAGGCCCACTCCATAGATACCTGCAACTACAGGGAGACCTTCAAAAACTTGCACACCGCGGCCTTCTGATCACGTACAACTAGTACTATGAGTCAGTTGTGTGTGAAACTACGGGGAGAGCAACTCACGGATCCGTATGTAATGGAGGTGAGTTGATCTAAATTCGCGTGAAAAAGTATTCGGCATTGCAGTTTCATCGACGTACACCACAAGTCAAAGATAAAGATTATAGGGGTAAAATACCGATTCTATGACAAGCTCAGTAACTTGTTATCAGAAGCATCCATCATCAACTCACGATAAAATAAAGAATCTTTCCCACAGTCCAACGGGAAGACCATACATACTTCACCTGCAAGTTGGTTGAATTGAGTTTCTGTGTAGGTGTGTGGGTATGGATAGGCGACCTCATCGTCAAGTTTTAAAAGAATATCCCAGAGCATGAGGAACTCTGTTGCGACTAGAAGGTGTCGTATCAGTTCCGATGTCCACAGAAGCAGCCTGACCGAGATTTACCATATACGTACTATGATATGTAGTTTGAGTAGTGATGAACAAGAAATATGACAGCAGCTCACTTTAGTAATGTAAAGCTGCGTGATGGTAGTGGGGGGGAGAAAGTGTGCCATCTTGCGAGTGAACTCCTTCGGAGCAGATTATAAGAGTCGTAGACTGAGTGTCTATTTCTATCCAGAAGTTACCACATCAGATGTTGGGGTTCATCACCCTATTTTCGCCCCTGAGAAACGCGCGACCATGTTTCGTGATTATATCTACATGAAGGTACTGTAACTTGCATTCTTGAGAACAAGACCAATTGAGTTGAGTCGACCTGTGCTGATATGATGGCTACGCGCGATATTTACTGAGGCGAGCCAGTCATATTGGGATGTGCCGAATGTGATTGATTGGCGCGGATCACATCATGATAGATGGAAGGTGAGGTATCCATCAAGCTCAATAGCATTGCCATTACTTACAAGTCCAAGGGGCTGTGAACAGATAATGAGCTAGGTCTCAAGCGGTTGTGTCCGGTTCCACGACGTTCGGATGTACGGCGAGGGAACTTCTCTACATTATGATGTGTTTCGGTTGTAACATGGAACATACTCCAATCACACCTTGTTCGAGAAGTGATTGTCAATATGGATGAAGAGTGAAAAATAATACACTCATCAGCGCAACTGATTAAAAGCGACCGCGGTAACCACACGATACTCTCACACTCTATTCACGTCATCAATGATCCTCCGCGAAGCGCGAGAACGAGGTGCAGCACAGCACCAGCGGTAATGTTGAAATCCTTCGCGGTCTTATCGTCGGGCCTGTGGTCGATAATTCGTGGGTGAGATCGAGTGGAATAGTACTCTGTTGGATGCGTACATTTGCCGGCCACCAAAAATCAGCCGCTGTTGTGGCGGTGGAACACCAGACTGTTCCTCGACTTTCTCCTTGATACGGGTGATCTACTGAGACGGTTATACGACTCCGTGGAATAGTTGGCCGGGCCGTACCTTGTCATCGGGGTCGATATCGAGCTCTATCTGTAGGACGGAGCGGCAGGATGATCGCTTAGCCATCGCTGCACGGGCGATCTAATGATTAGCCTTCGTACCTCCTTGCCAGTGAGGGTCTAGTGTGGCATCCCGTCAAATAGTGTAGTGAGATGAGAAGACAAAAGAAACACACCTTGACTTTGATCAGCATGGCGTATTGGTATAATTAAGGTGTTGTATATCGAGCTGATTGCAAAGTTTCGTGGCTGATTAGTAGAATAGATGAAAGTGGAGAAACGCAAGTCTGCATTCCATCTGATCACATGACCTCATTTGCCAATATTATTGCCGTTAGCAACAAAATATTTTGAACAGTTGACCACAATGAAATGTTCACCAAAGCCACGCGTGGTCGGCTCATTATATGTGACACACGATTCGGACCGGGCATTTTGGGCCCCTGGGAATGCCTGTCCAGCCATCTTTTTACCCGCCCTAAAGACTTCGCGTATGCACGCGCGTATCATTATCGTATCCTGCACAAACAAGGCGCGTTGTCTGGAGCAAAAATCTAGGGTTTTTTTCCGTGATGTGGATGGGTTCGGTGTCCATTGGTTGTTTCAAAATACCCACAACTCAACACCCCCATTACCTCCCATTCCGGCTCAGGAACATCTCCTTTAATCAGGCAAGGGAAGTATCCACTTCGGCAATGCTTTATATTGTACCTGTAGGAGAACATCACAACATATCCCAGTATGTATATTCCACGGAGGTCTGCCGCTGAACATTGAATCAGAGGCAGGAATTAATCCAAACACTTCGCATCGACACCCCGACAATTTCCCGCCGACCCCACTTGCGTCATATGGTCGACCTCCAGGGCGTTGAAAAACAATTGAAATTGGTTTGCAGGTGACGGACCATGATATTAACAAATTGGCCCCAGTTGCATCAAGTCGCAACGATAGTATTTGCCGAATGTTTTTCAGTGACAGTCGCAATCGCAAAGCCCGGTGAACCTCCAGATTTGTGACCTTACTCCGTAAAGTAGATATACCATCAGGGCTCCCACGCGCTCCTCGTGCTTCTCAGAGGCAATTAAACCTAGGACCGCGATCATCCCATGACAGGAAGTGAAGGGTCGAATAGGCACACGGGGAATTCGTGGAAGAATGGATACCCCACGGCCCATGGGCCACAGGCTAAAGAAGGTTCCCAAAGGGTTTTTCGGTCACCCCACATACCATTCCTGCTATTCTGGAGGTCTTGGCGTTGTTTGAGCGGAAGGCTTTAAAAACGGTACTTGATCATTTGGTCGGTGGGCTGCTTCCTTTCTCCTCCCAGAAGCCTTCCTCTCACGAGTTCTTCAATCGGTTTTGATAACTCGGTCGATAACAACACAAGATGGCCTCGAAAGAAACAGAATCCAAAAGGATGGATGCCTTGGTGTCGGAGCTGGCGATGCAAGACAAGACGCCTTGGTACAATAAACGAAACCTTCGTATCCTGTACTTTTTCTTCTTCCCAACATGTATCGGAGTGGAAATGACGAGTGGGTAAGTAGCTTCGTTCTTTGTGTGCCGAGTAGCCTCTAACAGTCATGATTTAGATTTGATTCATCTATGATGAACGGATTACAGGCCGTCAACTCCTTCGATACCTGTAAGTGAAACAAAATCACCAATTGGCGAAAACAAGCCGGGACTTACTCGCTCACCCTCCAGTCTTCCACTCCCCTCGTTCAACCCTCCTCGGTCTCATGTCTGCCATGTACTCGCTCGGAGCCATCCTTTCCCTACCATTTGTGCCTATCGTTACCGACAAGTTGGGTCGAAGACGTGCAATTATCGCTGGGAGCATTATTATGATGATCGGCGCTATTATTCAGACTGCTTCCCAAAGCTGTACGTCGTGTTAAGGTGGGATCAGCAAATCATTGCTAAACACGATCTTTTTAGTTGCTATGTTCGTCGTCTCCCGTTTCATCTTAGGTGCTGGTATCCCAATCGCGATCGTCGCTGCGTCATCCCTTATCGGAGGTACATTCTTCATCTTCTTGTTCCCGTGTGGAATATAACCGTATCCTTCAGAGCTTTCTCATCCCAAAGAACGTGCAATTATCGGTTCTCTGTTCAACTCTTGTTACTTCATTGGTTCGTCTAAAAGATCATTACCATAAAGACAGCTGACCAACCGACGTTCTTTCGTAGGTGCAATTGTCGCTGCTGGTGTCACCCTGGGCACCTTCAAAATGAAGAGTACCTGGGGCTGGCGTATCCCCTCCATCCTTCAGATCTTCCCCTCCGTCCTCCAGGTTGTCTTCATGTTCGGTCTTCCTGAATCGCCTCGTTGGCTCATTGCCCACGGACGCAGCGAAGAGGCCCTCGCCATCCTCGTGAAATACCATGCCGAGGGTGACGTTGACTCCGAGTTCGTCAAGGCTGAATTTGTCCAAATCAAGAATACCCTAGAACTCGAAAAGGAGACGTCGAAAGTTGGCTGGGGTGATATGTTCGCTCAGGCGGGTATGAGGAGGAGGTTGTTGATCGCTGCTTTCCTCGGTCTTGTGACGCAATGGAGTGGTAACGGTCTCGTTTCGTGAGTGCCTTTCATTCATAATTTCGGCTCTTGCTGACCACTGTTTAATGCAGATACTTTTTGGCCCGTATCCTTGATAATGTCGGTGTTACCGATAACCGCACCAAGAACTTGATCAATTTGGCCAACACCTGCTGGGGCTTCCTGAACGCCACCGCTCTTGCTTTGACTATTTCCAGGTTCAAGCGCAGGCATATGTACCTCGTAAGTTGGACATTTATCAATCATGGAAATGATGATTGAATTTATCCCTCTTCTAAATAGCTCTGTACCATCTCTCTCCTACTCATCTTCACTGGTTGGACAGTCGCCAGCGCTAAATACGCTTTAACAAAGAGCCAGGGTTCCTCTCGCGCCGTCATCGCGTAGGTGGTCACCGACTTATGATTCTGGCATACACTAACTTGTGGCATGCAGATTCATCTTCCTCTACAGCCCAGCGTACAATGTTGCCTACAATGCATTGACTTACAGTGAGTCAAAATCCCCCCTCAAAGACTCAAGATAGACCACTCACCACCGACACTCAATAGCTTTCCTCGTCGAACTCTTCCCTTTCCACGTCCGTGCCAAGGGTATCACGATCTTCCAATGCTTCGGTCGTCTCGCTGGTTTCTTCAATCAATTCGTCAACCCAATTGGTATTGCCAACGCTGGTTGGAAGTACTACATCAGGTATGTCACATTTTGATGTCCAACGAAAAGCACGAGCAGGGGCTGATTGCACGGAAACTAGTTACTGTGTCTTCCTCGCATTTGAGGTTGTTTTCATATACTTCTTGTTCCCAGAGACTTCCGGAAAGTCACTCGAGGAACTTGCCTTCCGTAAGTACTTCTCACTACCAGCGTGCTTTCATCCGTTAATTTTCCCTTCAAGTTTACGAGGAGGACGAGCTCCAGAAACAAAGGGCACGTGTTGAGAAAGATCTCAACGAAGATCAGCACGGTAGCGGTAGCACGGAGAAAGCGAGTCTCCACGAGTTGGAGGAAAAAGCAAAGAGTGCTTGAGCCTGAGATCCATAGTGAATTTGCCGACTCGGATGTAGTTTGTCACGTTAATGATTGTACAGATATATCACGATTAAATCAGTGTGTGGAGTCCGAAACAGATCCTAGAAAACAGCGAGGGAATTATAGAACATATCAACCAGGCTAGGATAGACCAAGGGGGAAAGAACTTGGATGACAGAACCAGAAACATGAATCAACAATAGCTTACATAATAATATTGGAACACCTTTGGTCTCCCATCACAAACGGTGTAGGTATCACAGTACCATGGACGTCGATACTGAACCCACGTCTGGAAATGCTACAATATCACGAGAAACAGTCAGTCCTCAGACCGTTCGTTGTTCCAAATGCTAATCTCGATGTAGACGGTGCCTTTCTTGATACGCACCTTCGTCAAAATCGGTTCATTCCACCGTCTGTCACTTTTCGAAGAGGGAGGTCTCCCAACAACAGACGAACAACAACTATTCACCTGGTAAAAAAACACTACCTCACTCCAAGTCACATAATACACCGACAACATACTCATGACCACATCCCAGGAAAGACGCCACTCTTCGTGAAGTCCTAACAACTCTCCGCAACACCGCACCTCATATCCCCGAATATAAACACCCCCTCGCGCGTTTCTCCTTCCGCACAGTTTACGCAGATCCAAGTCTCAAAGGTCGTTTCTCCCAGAAAGACCTTGGCATGGTCTACTCCCGCGATATTCTCGGCGAACCAGGCGCCCTCAACCTCACGGCGCCACGTCTCCTCGAGGATGCCGAAGGTCAAAACCGAGAACCTACCGAACGTGAAAGGGAGGAGCGTACCCTGGACGAGCTGAAATTTCTCCCAGGGGATTACCTCCTCATTGCCGTCCTCTTGCCGAAGAATGTTACTATGCCAAATGAAATCACAATCAAGGGTACTGGAGCAAGTGGTTGGAAATCTGGTCCTGTGGGGAGAACTGATGCTGCTTGGGGAGGCCCTGGATCCAGCGCGGCACCTCGTGGTAGTGAAGGACATTGGAGAGGGGGTAGTTCGAAACATCCTCCTCCAGGATCTCGGAGAGGAGGGAGGAACGGCGGGGAATCTGCTCAGGATAAAGACATGGATCGGGATCGGGATCCACGCGTGCCTCCTCCACGACGTCGCGACACATCGCCGCCTCCACCACCACGCGGTGGTCGAGGGAGAGGCGGTCGCAATGACAGACGTTCACGATCTCGCTCGCGCTCGCCCCGAAGGCGTTACGATTGACGTTGTCTTCCACAGTTTCATTCGACATGACTGTATTTTGTCTCCTGTCTTTCATACTGGAATATATCCTCTCAAAACACAGTACTTCACGAGGCTCGATGTGAATGATTGTGAAACACGTTGCTTTTTTACTGCTACATGGAGAGGTACAGAGTAATGCAAAAATACAACGGCTGGGGAATGAGCAGTCAGTACATGTCTCCGAGATGAATTTGGCAAGGCGGATCAGATATAATATAATGATTCCGGTTAGACGTTTTTCCTCAACAAAGATTCAGTAGAGGGAGTCTATTTGTCATCGCTTCGATGATGCTGAACCGGAGGAGAAAGGAAACAGAATAACCCACCTTAACGGTTCTTGAAGTAATCGAGAAGGACATGGAGACCCTCGGACTCGACACCGTAGTCCTTGACGACAACGCAGCTGCAGCCAACGACCTTACGGGCGTTGCCCTCACGGTCAATCTTGCAGAGACCAGCCCAGGTACCGAGGACCTTGGCATCTCCAACCTTGATCAGGTTAATCTTGTGCTCGGCGCAAAGGGCCTCGATGAGTTTGATGTACTCGGCTTCAGTGCAAGTCTCGACAAGGACGCAAAGGTGAGCCTGACGCTTATCGAGAGCCTTGGCACACTCGCGGAGACCACGAGAAAGACCATCGTGAACGAGGGCGTTTTTCAAAACTTGCTACATCGGATATCAGTCCCTGTACCGAACTCGGCTTGGAAGCTACGCACTTGGAGGGCCTCCTCAACAGTAAGCTTTCCCTTGGGAGCTTCAGTGGTGACCTCGACCTCAGCACCGGCGTCGACGGCATCGACAGGAATGTCATCTCCAGCGTCAGACATCCTAGTATATTATCAATATAATGAAGAGCTAATGAGAACGATTCTGCGCACTTTTTCGGCGATTTTAGTGAATGCGATTAGTGTGATGTCTTCGTCCGCTTTCGTTGATGTGAGGAAAATTAAAGTTCGCGCTGCTGTTGTCTATATCACATAGTTCCAAACTCCGCTCGGCGATATCCGCAGCACTCCGAACATCGTGCCGCCTCTGCCGGGATTGCTCTGGACGCGTTCTGGTGCCTTACTGCTGTAGTGTCATGGTCAGTCCATATCACAGCTATATTGACCACATTACTGACAGAACAACAGAGTCTAGTGTTTCTGAATTCACACGAGTCGTCAGAACGTATATCTCACTGTTGACCAATCTACCGACACAATCTCATCCCTTCTTCCAGGCCACGACGACGCCATCTGGGGTGCTGTCTGGACATCGGCTGACACTGCTGTCTCTATCTCCGCAGATGGTTCTATAAGCCAATGGTCTTCTGTCAGCGGCCAGCGCCATCCTCCCAACGCCACCCCTCTCGCACCACATACCCTTGCTCTCGTCTCGTTATCTGTATCTCCTGACGGCAAACGCGCTCTGTATAATAGTTTGGAAGGTCAAACATGGCTCTGGGATCTCCAGTCCGGAGATGTGATCGGATCCTACGAAAGTTATATGGAGTCCAATGAGGATGTCGAACCCTGTTCGTACCTTCTTCTCGACCTAGCCTCCACCTTCAGGCTTCCGCATGCTTTCGTGAAATACTGATTGGGGATCACACCTGACGAATACATAGCTTGGTCCGTTTCTCTGAACCCAAACGGCAGCACGTATGCTTCATCAAGTGGTTCTGGAAATGTCTCAATACATTCGGCGGATCCAAGTAATTTCGGTCAGAGACTAACCTCTATACCTTCGGGTCGCGTCAAATTCGGAATGAATTGCTGTCATGTAAGATGTTTCCATCGGATTTCAGTCGTAAGCCCTAACGGAAAACAACCTTTTTCACTGTCATTAGTCTCCAGATGGACGTAAAGTCGCATTGGCCCTTGAAACCGGTCAAATCTTCGTCTTCGACCTCGAAGCGAACGCCTTATCTACAACGTTCACCTCGCATGCAATGGCCGTCCGATCGCTTTCCTGGTCGGCTGATTCCAGCGTAAGTCTATTCAATTCATCGGCTAAAAATGAATTGTATAGAGAAACTCACCTGACTGATCCAGCTCCTTATGAGCGCGTCGGAAGACAGAAGACTTGTCCTCCATGATGTTCGATCAGCCCCCGGTGGGACCGTCGCTTCTCTTACAGGACATACTGCGTGGGCACTTAGCGTTGACATCTCCCCTGACGGAAAACTCGCGCTTTCGGGGTGAGCCAGTTTCCACCTGTCTACCCCCTTTAATCAGGTTTTGAGGGTTCTAATGCCGTGACCCAGGTCAGCGGATAAAACCATTAAAGTTTGGGACATCGGAGCGCGAACCGCTGTATCGACTATACAAGATACTGGCGAGGTTTGGTCAGTATCGTGGAGGCCAAAGCCTGCAGCCGTAGGAAGCCCGGGGGCATTCCTCACTGGCGGAGAGGATGGGACCGTCCGATGGTGGAAGGCAGGGGGCACTTGAAGTTAACACCCTCAATGTCATCGGTTTTTTTTTCTTGTGCGGAATTCGTGTGATAATGACCATTAAGTATCGCCCCCATCTACTTTAGGTTATATTGAAAGACCTTGGTTCTTGGTGTGTGGGCAATGTGTTTGCGTTGAGTTTATGGATGCCAGTATAATGAATGGGACGCAACAATTTAGGAGATCTTCCCCAGTGTGTCATTATTCTGATAACTCACAAGCGCCAAGCGACAAGTATATACCTACCATCGATCAATCTATATACACAACCTCAAAATGCTAATGAACTCACGTCTCCGAGCCAGACTCAGCAAGACGTCCTTCCTTATATGTTTCTGATGGTCATGGCTATGCACTGAAAACGATATCCGAAAGGGGGTATTCGGCGTTCAAACGGCATTTACGCTTGTCGATATCGATAACACACTGAATTGATTACAGAAAAGCCGAGAACAATGCATATAATACTACAATTACATGATGATGTCGATTAGAGAATATCGAGGCGATTGCTTGATAACATGAGATCGATCCCATTCATCTGTTCAAGTCAGTGTCCCTCCACTAGCGCATGCAACCTGCTTTCAAATATGCACCCTAGTCAATGCGTGGATGAGGTCGTCGGAAATCCGAGCAACGCTGCCGTTGTCCTTGAGCTCGTCGAGGGGCATGACAGCGCCCATGAGCCATGCAATGCAAGCCGTAGCCTTTTGGTTTCCATGCGCTTGGCCGGCTGTGAAGAAATGGGGTAAATGACTCGTTGAACAGGGTGAAGCGGTGAGAGTAGAGAGAGAATAAGTTCTTACCCTTCAAGTAGTTATACTGACGGATGACAGCCTCTATTTGTGATCCATCCAAGGGAAACACGCGATTCTCCTTCGTCTTCTGTTGAGCTTTGATAGGAACAGGAGTCAGTAATCCGATGATCCATCGAACCACAGCTGGGACCCACTCACCATTGGATAAAGCTCGCGCGAACTGATCCTCCAATGCTGTAGGGATCGATTTGTCATGTGCCGGGTATTCAGCAATGTGTGCCCAGAAGTGTTCTTTAGGCTGCTCAACCAAACCTAAACCACAAAGAAGCCACGGTTCAGCCATATATCCCGTCTCGGGTAGATACAACAAGGGAACCCACCTCTATCCTCTAACCATCGGTACGACTTGCCCGCAGTCCGCGAATGAATCGCAACGAGCGCAGTCCTGTCCATGATGTTACAATCCGTGATCGTCATGACCCAATCAATCGGCAGGTGTTGGAAATCCGAGTCTTGTGCAAGATCTTCGTAGTATTCATTCCTGATCTCAACGACCACAGAGCGTATCTCTGGCTTTCGGATATCGTCCGTCGAGAGTAGGCGCATCCCCAGGTTGTAGTAGTATATGTCGCGATTGGGGTGGACATACCATTGCCACGACTCGGGCACCTCAGCTCTATTTATCAATGACATCAAACGAGTAAGTATCGGCACGCCACACAATAAGAGACGGAAGGTTGGAAGAAGATGGCAAGAAAGAAAGGAACGCCTGATTAAATGACTGATATACCCCTACCTCGTGTCATAAAGATAATAATTCGTGGTTTGAACAAATTCTAGCATTTCCCCCGGGGATGCCTCGTTTGACTCCATGGACAAGGTATCACGGTCCATTGCGATCGAGCAGTGCTTAAGAGTCTACTTTAGACACAAGAACGAGGGGAGAATGCGATGAGTGAGGTGGGGTTGTAGGTGGTGAGCCGTTCTTCCAAACTCGAAATTATATCTCCTCAAGTCGCTCCCATCCCACCTTTATATTCTTCACCCCACACTCCTTGAACACCTCACTCCACGTATGAATATTAAAGGTCCGACTCTACACAAAACACCGCGCACGACAAAACCCGACGGAAGGAATATTCAGTAGAAGCTTCAGCCCGATACAACGGAGTGACACCTATGCGCGTGTGTACAGGGTGCTCTCCGTTCATAAAAAGCTCAAGCTCAATCAAAGGGGTTGTTTATCCATACCTGGCATTCAACGATGGTCCTCAAAACATCAGATATGAATTTGGGACAACAGCGCAGGTAGAGCACAGCAAGAGGATGACCTCAAGGGGTTGGGGGGGTCGTGGGTCAGACACTCTGTCGCCCAGCCACGAGGCCGGACCATCTGATAGAAACAATGGTGTCTGAGTGTGAAAAACTCGGAATAAAATGACCACTCAGAGTGTCAGCAGTTGCCTCGAGGGTTGTGGAGCTCGGGTCGCGGGAGTGGTAAAGCGTCAAGCTGGGTATTGAGCCATTCAAAGGGGTCTGTTTTACCATTTCCGTGAACAATTGAGCCTATCAAAACCATGCCCTGAGAATGCTAACAATAGCATTCGGTAATGAGCAACGTCGAGCAGGGAACTTTCTGGCCACCATCTCCGCCACTGACATTTGATATTGTCAGTGAATCGGAAACCTCCTTCTCGAGCGCTATTGGTTCTGCTAGGCTCTCGCCTATTAGCTGGAACCGACAATCGATCAGGTGTCATTGTGTGCAGGAAAGATACGCTATGTGAGAATTAATAGTGCCAAATAGGTAATAAAGATATAGGTTTACAACACCCAAACACAGGGAGATTACAACTACAACAAGAACTCATCTAGTCAGGGGTGATAAGAATCACCATGTTTGGGGGAATATCTGTAAGCTTAACAAAGAAGGTGAAAATCCTTCCTCAGGCCGAAGGCTACAAGGAAACCCTGAGATCATATTCACAATAGACTCCAAAAGCATGAGTCTGGGTTGATGCATGACGCAGCCGATCTCTACTCCGACCTGGCTGCCTGGTGGCGTTTACAGCACCAGGCCGTCAATGGGATCAATCACAAGCGTGTGATATGCCAAGGTATCCGAGCCATTCTGACTGAAATAGAGTTTTTTGAGCGTGTCAAATTCGCAGCAGTCACCAGAAACGAACCTTATTGTCATAAAACAACGTATGTACTTCACCACCACAGCGGAGCTAGAACGAAACTAATTCATCAGGACTCCTTATGTCTCCCTTCGTCACGCACGACCTCGGCTGGGTCGGGAATCTCTGGCTGCGATGACGACACCCCGGCGTCTGGATATAATGGAACATGCAACCTAGAAGGTGTGATGATCGCCTCTTCAATGGTATCCACGTCCATTTCTCCTTCAGCATCAGCGTCAGTATCAGTTCCGTCATTATCATCATATGGACTGCGGGCAGTGTGAGACCGTTTCTCTCGTCCCTCACCCTCTCGTCCCGCACCTTCATCTCCATCTGGCACAAGTCCACGTTCCAAGTCCGCTCGTGCGTCAGACTCTTCAGCCTGAACTTCACCTCCTTGATTTTCCCTCATACTTGATGAATTTGTGATTTGAAGGGCTTTATTGGTCTGTATCGAAATTCCGACCACCGTGTTGGGTATCACTGCGCTTGGCTGTGAACGATTTGTACACGCATCTGTCATGTCAAGAGGGGAAGAACCAGAACCAGATATAATGTGACTGCCATTCTCTATATTGGAGAGGACCGGAGACTTGAAAGTTGCTGGTGCAATACTATTGGCTCGGGAATTGTTGGCATCATCCATGGGATCTTCTTCAACAGCACCAACTTCCGTAGATATGGTGTCCTCATGGGCGATGTTATTATCGGGAGAAACGGCATCAAGCGGCGTTGACAGCGGTAGCGGCGAAAGCGATGCAAACGGGGGCATGGATGACCGAACCCCAGGAGAAAAGATCACCCTGGGTGGGGGAACGGGTTGTTGTGATAAATCAAGGGATTTGTCCTTCTTCTTGCGCGAAACCCTTGTTGATGATTCTTTCGGTGGCCTATCGTTTGAGAGAGCCTTGGATCGACTTCGTGTGGACCTCGGACTGCCGGTATTAATATGGAATTCATGTGTCGACCGCGCCTTTCCTCTTGAGGTGGTGTCGCCATCATTAATAAACGATGTACCGGATACACTAGAACGCGTACGCATTGGATCCTTATCTTTGCCCTTATTCCTCGACGATACTTTGGTAGGGTATTTTGTTGGTGATTGTCGACCGGAATCAAAAGCGGCCGCCGCTTGATCCGCTAATACGTCCAATGCACTCCGAACACGATCCGAACTAGGCGTGGCAGTCACTTCAAGCATGTCCAAGGACCCATCGCTACCGTTCAGACGCCCATTCGCAACCCGTTTGCGTTTTGGAAGAGGACTCTCTGGAGGCTCTTGGGCGCCTGTTCGTTTGCGACCATTTGATTTGACGCCAGTATCGTTGGTTTCATCGTCCATCATGCTCTTCGCAGCACTGAGAAGGGACGCAAGGGGTGTAGGGTGGTTGCTATTATGCGAAGCTGAAGTTGAAGCTGTTGTCGGCGTTTGAGCTGATTTCTTTGTTGAGTGAGCTGTAGATTGTGTGGAATGTCCGATGGGTCGGGGAGTAGATGTCGCATTTCCAAAGGGAGCGATAGCCGGTGTTCCAACAAAAACGAAAGAGTTTGGGGTTTGTGTTGTTGGAAGATAGTAATCGGACCTCGGTGTCATTAAGGTTGGTGTTAGGAAGTGGGTGGTTGAGTATCCCCCTGTCGCAGTGCCTCGCTTAGGGGTTCTGGGCACCGAAGCGGCTGTAGATGAGGTCGAGGGACCCGGACTCATCCCGACATCAAGATTCCTGCGATAGTGAGAGCTCCCCCCTACCGCGGTGTCATTGGATGTCACCCTCTCCCAACGCTCCCTATCCATCCTTTCTGCTTCATGTTCTTGCAACACCTCCTTCTCCCGCTCTATGCGGCGCATAAATCCAGACATCATGTTTGCGCGATCTCGACCGATTTTGCGAGCAGCTAATAGGAGGTGTTCCGTCCTCGCATCCGCAGTGAGGGGTAATAGATTATTGGTGAGGGGCTTCTTGCTCTTCGACTTTGGCTTTTTCGAGGATCCCTGGTGAGTTGAAGGGGTCTGAGCGGCGGAGTATATTGATCGTGTGGGGGTCTGTTGAGCAGATGAACGAGGTTGTAATGGACTTAGGAATGAGAGGCGAGACTGTGGATTTTGGCGGTAATGTTCAGAGCCCTGCTGACTCGAGTGTGGATCATCTGGGAGTGGCTGTTGCTGGGTAGCGTTGTGGTCCCTTGTACTGATCATTGTTCTATCGCGTTCTTGTCCCCTGACTGGAGTGGATTTAGACTTCGCCTTCGACGATCGTAAGTCTGAGCTAAGACCAGTCCGGGGTGTATCCAGTTTGTCGGATAATACTGAAATAAAAGGCGTTGATGGCTGCATAAGGAGAAGAGGCTTAAGTTTGTTGAGTTCAGATTCCAGGGCAGAGAACCGTGTTTGCGAGTCATGGAGCTGCCGTGTATCAGTACTTGCAGTCCAACGGTCGAATTCAAGAACCTTACCCTTTCACGGAGAGCCCTATTCTCGGACTCATACGCAGCACATTGACGCTCCAGTTCCTCGTCCCTCTGCGTGGGTGCGTTTCCAGCTTTTGCACGCTGAGAAAGTAGAGCTTCCGCCATCCGGGTCCAACCTTCCCTTTCCGCCTCCCATCGTCTTCTTTCTTCTGCAAATGATTGGACCAAAAGATCCCGTTGGGCCCCGAGCCAGTTGATAAACTCTGCCTGGCGAAACAGCTGGGAAGGGTCGACGAAAGAGTCTAATAATTTAGCTACCTAGACTTGGAACATCAATCATGACGCAAGATATGAGAGCAGCAGTGCGCACCATGCTACCAAGTTCTTTCTCCGTGGAAGTCGTACCCTCAGGTCCTATACCATCGTGCGGCTTGCTGATATCGAGACCGAGCCCCATGTCAGCAACTCGGTCCTTCATGCGAATGATATCTTCCTCTGAGAGCGACTCAGGCGAGTGGGAACCCCTTCGCAATCTGTTGTCATCGTTTATACTTGGAGATGGGGACATATTATGGATAATATCTGACAGAACGAGCTGTTGGTGTGGCGGATCACTGCCCATCGTGTGAGCCGTTGTGCTCAATAATCTGGTGTGCGCGGTCAAATCGTGTCCCTGCCAAACAAGTCGATACAACGAAACCCGCGCCTTGTCACGTGACTTTGATCCGAGCTCGTGATTCGTTAATCATTTTGATCACAATGAGTAACCCATTGATGATGAACTGATGGACGAACGGAATCCCACCTGTTCGCAAGAAACCTACCCGAAAGCCGATCACCTACCGGTCAAGGCCATTAAGAGAGACTGTATGACAACTAAAAATATACTTTGCGTAAGACTTTGATGCAAAAATTGTCGACGTGCTTATATTAGGGCAGCGGTGGGTAACAGTAACGTTGTCGAAGGGTCAAGACAGTAATAAAATGTCTAAATCCTTAGCACTTCTTGGCTTGACGGGTTGCGAATGTGCCTGCCCGCACAAAATCTTTAGTATACATTTGTTTTATAGATACTCCTTATCGCGACACCCCCTGTGGCGATTGATTTAAGATGCTATCTAATCCCGGGTGACAATTAGGACTGAGTATCATAGGAGTTCGACTTCCTTTTCGGGGACACCTAAATGAGCCATGTATTCTATGCTCTGGTTTTCTCACCCGTGATGTCTTCGAGAAACGACCAAGGCACCCTGAGTTGTGCATTACCGTGTGAACTCGCGCAGAAAGTACGAAGACTGTTACCATCGATGATGGCCTATTACCGTCGGCCAAAGCTCTGACAACTCAGCTAAATCGACTTGGGTATAGTTCTGCCATTCGATTGTAGCTCTGACTGCATGGTATCCAAGAGTTACGGCTGCACTGAGTTTGAGCGCCGTGAACAACACCAGCTATATATACCATAACAGCCAATATCTGATGTTCCCCCGTTCATTTCCTTCTGGAAATCTATTTTGAGCCCAGGGTGGGTAAACCTATAGACGGCTCACCCCCAAGCCCATAGAGTAACCACTCCAACTCCTACAAAAACAGCGTTGTTCCAAAGGATCCAATTTTTGGTTGACAGCTTTCCGCTCAGTAAGTCCAAGAACGGGCAATTGCAGAGGCTCCAGCCTCTTAAATACCGTGAACCTTTGTTCGAGGTCATCCACGATAAAGTTCAGTCTTCATCCACTCCAACTCCGTGGTTCATCTCGTTTACTTTGTCCTTTACAACAATCGTACCCCAGCATGGAAGCGCTAACTGGAGACGGCAAATATGAAGGGTTTCCAGGTACAAAGAAATCATCCCTGCAAGTCAATGGCATTCATTGTTTGTCTAATTCCCTTATTTTGTCTCACCTCGTCTCCGTTGTACAGCTGTGTATCCTTCGTAGATCAAGCTCGCGTGCGTGTGTTTTTGATGTGGTCAACCTATTTTTAGATGTACTATTTTTAACTTTGATTATCGCGTTGCTTGAGCATGGTTTATCGGAGTTTTCTGGAGCGACTTGTGTCCCCAGTGATCTTGCATCCATCTACACGGTTATCAGAAATCAAAATACACAGTAGTATAGACAAGCTAGGCTGAACAGGAGGTGATCATATAATCGTAGCAGTACCGTATGTAGGGGTGGGTAGTCAAACATGTAAGAACATCACAAACACATAGCTATGTGAGAATGCTTAGCCTCAAACCAAAATAATTTAATTGCATAGGGAACGAAGGGAATGTGATATCAGGAAATTAACCAAGGCACGCGTGAAGTGTCCTAAACGAAAGTATGAAATGGCAGGGCTGTGTTAGTAAGGAATGGTCCTATCCATCAGAAGGAAGGAAAATCACATCCCAAAGTACACGAAAAATCAAAGCGATAGAATCAGCAAAGCACAAACGCTCTTATCTCTCTTCATTAAACGGCCGTCGTTCGAGATACGGCCCCATCGCCAGTCGTCCACTAGGTTTGTCCGTCTCTCGCGCCTATAGCTCCCTATTTCTCCTTGAAGAACTTGATAAGCTCATCAGCCACAATCCGCGAGTGTGTTGTAATGACTTCGTGGCCTGCGTCTTCCACGGTCACCAGGCGCGCTGTGCTTCTGGTCTTTTCTGGTAGAAGGCTAATAATGCGGGGAGAATATTTGGGGTGCACTGTAGCATCCTTCGTTCCCTGCACAGAACATGAGTAAAGCACAATAGATCCCAAATGGAACACGTACATGAATTAATAGGACCTTCTTGCCTTCAAAACCGCTCGAAGAGAACATTG
>QFDT01001435.1:0-37733 GCA_003315915.1 Macrolepiota dolichaula
AGATCAATCCCTTCAGCGGAGACCCTCAAACCTTTCAAACCTTCCAAGATGAACTTCGTCTAACCTTCGATGCCTATTGCCCCTATTTTAACAATGCCAACAACAACTACGACGACAGGAAAAGAATCATCTTCGCCCTCCGCAATATGACAGGAGGAAACGCAGCGGGATTTCGCAATGCTTTCATGCGAGATCATTGGGATGACACCAACAACACTTATAATTACGGTACATGGGACGCCTTCAACGCTTCACTCGAAGAGAACTTCAAACCAAAGATTGAAGCCACCCAAGCCATCGAACAACTCAAACAAGCCCGACTTAACGTCAAAACCAACGACGTAGCAACTTTCAATCAAATGTTCACCTATCTAGTTGGACAAGCAGCTATCACGGACGATCATCATTGCATGCAGCTCTACATCGACACCATCCCTAACTGGATCCAACAGAAGATATTCCTTATGACTCAAGTACCCGACACGTACGCTGCATGGCAACGCGATGTCGCCAACCTGGTGAATAACTACCAGAAGTACCTTATGCGCCACACTGCTGCCAAAAACCACAATCCCATTTCATTCTATGGCAACGCGCTCTCACATTCAAAGAAGAACTTCGCCTTCAAGGAACGACCACTTCCACGAGGAGAACCCATGGACATCGACACCATTGAGGAATTCTCTTCTGATGAAGAACCCGACATACCGGATCTCTCGTCTGACGAAGAAGATAACTACACGAAGCAGGGAATCTCTGTCAACGCCACCCTCACCGCTCGACAGAAGAAACGACTGAAGAGAGGAGCATGTCTTGTATGCGGCGATCCAAAACATTGGGCAAGAAGCTGTCCCAAGCGACGACGTGACAACAATCCCAACAAAACCTCTTTCCAACGACGCTTCAACAAACCATCAAACCCGCCACCCCGCCCTACGTCTAATTCACTCAAGATTGCCTTTAATGAACTCTTTCCTAAAGAGAAACAGACCTTTCTCAATGACGCCACTGTGAGCGTCCTTGAATCCGACATTCCCAATGAAACCACATCGTCTTTTATCTTGGGAGCAGAGTGAATGCAACTCCTCTTGCTCCTACATCTAGTTCTTCAGCGGACAATTCGTCTCTTTCAATTCAATTCCTTCCCTCTGAAATTATTCCCCCTCTCAATTTGAATAATCCTTACGATTCCCGATGGACTGCTTGCGAATATGTCTTACATCGACTGTTGATGAACACTGGATCTGGTAACTCCTCGGACACTTCCTTTACTTTGGCCTCATCCCCGAGCTGCACAGGTTGCACTATTTCTGAAATTTCTCTCACGTCCTCATCTAACAATAAATCTCTACTGATACCTGCGTTGCTGAAGAACCCAAACTCATCTAAAGTCGCTACCCTTTACCCGCTACTTGATAGTGGAGCACAGGGAAACTTCGTCTCTCCCTTGACTATCCAAAGACTTGGGCTGAGAACAAAAGCATTAACGCATCCTATCGTTGTACGTAACGTCGACGGCACCCTTAACAAAGGAAAGACCATCTCAGCGCAGACAGAGGTTATCCTTAGCATCGATAAGAAAGACGTCAGCATATCCTGCTACGTCGCTGAGATCGGAGAACGGACCATGATACTTGGCCTTCCCTTTCTCAAAGATACCAATCCCGATATCGACTGGTCGAAAACGACCTTTAGATGGAGGGAAAAGGGATCCAATACGCTGCGAGCTGAGGACCCTCTCACCTTGGGTACTGACCAACAGACCCACATAAACGAACTATCGATTGCTGAAACCATGACCTCGAACGTACCCTATCTTGCACGAAGACAAGCCTTGCTCGATTATGATGCATCGCTTGATCTTGCCACCGCTTGTCTTGAGATCAACGTAAAAACATCCAAGTCACAGAAAACCTTCCAGGCTTATCACGGTGTAAAAGCCCAGGTTGATGTGAAGGAGATAGTCCCTAAAACCTATTGGGAATATCTACCACTATTCAGCGAGAAGGAATCTGAAAGATTTCCACCCTTGCGTCCATATGATCATAAAATTGACCTCAAACCAGACTTTAAGCCAGAGGCTGCCAAGTTGTACCGTTTAACGGACACAGAGCTCATCAAATTACGAAAATTCCTTGATGATAACTTACGAAAAGGATACATACAAAAATCCGAAAGCCCTCAGGCCGCACCCTTCTTTTTCGTATCAAAGAAAGACGGAAAACTATGCCCAGTTCAGGACTATCGCAGCCTGAACAAGTACACCATCAAGAACGCCTACCCCATCCCTTCCATCCCACACATCATGGATCGACTACGAGGAGCCCGTTACTTTACCACAATGGACATTCGAGCAGGATACAACAATGTCCGCATCCGCAAAGGCGACGAATGGAAAGGTGCCTTTCGCACCCCCTTTGGACTCTTCGAACCTTGCATCATGTTCTTTGGCATGACAAATAGTCCTGCCACCTTCCAAGCGATGATGGACCACATCTTCCGAGACTTAATTGACAAACATGGTCCTACGGCTGTCATCGTCTACATGGATGACATCCTCATCTTCTCCAACTCTCTTGATGGACTCAGGACTGAAACCCTCAAAGTCCTTCAACGTCTCAAGGAGAATGATCTCTATATCAAACCAGAGAAGTGCAAGTTCAAGCAAACCACCATCAAATACTTGGGAATGACCATTGCCCATAATCAAGTTCGCACATCGAAAGACAAACTTGCAGGAATTCAAGAATGGCCAACACCAAAGGCTGTCCAAGATGTCCATAAATTCATTGGTTTTGCCAACTTCTACCGCAAATTCATCCATCACTATTCACATATCTGCGCACCATTAAACATCCTTTTGAAGAAAACCAAAACCTTTGAATGGACCAATGACACTAACAACGCCTTTATCACCTTAGAGGACGCATTCCAGAAGGAACCCATCCTCATCACACCCAACACCTCCAAACCATTCATTGTTGAAACCGATGCATCCGACTACGCTACAGGTGGCGTCCTTATCCAGAAAGACAACAATGGAAACGAACACCCATGCGCCTATCGTTCCAAGTCACTAGACACAACCCAGAGAAACTATGGAACACCCGACAAGGAATTACTTGCTATCAAACAAGCCTTGGAGGAATGGCGACACTATCTTCTCTCATCCCCCCACCAAATTGAAATCCGATCTGATCACGACAACCTTCACTACTGGCAAGGCGCCAGGAAACTATCCCAACAGCAAGCTTGTATCTGGATGGAAATCCAAGAGTATTCATTCACCATTCATCATTGTCCTGGCAAAACTATACCAGTGGCAGACGCACTTTCTCGCCAACCTGATCATGAGATCGACGGAAAGGAAGAAAACAAAGACCAAATAATTCTACCCAAAGAATTGTTTGCAAATGTCATAGCACCCAAAACCTTATCCAACAACAGCCAGCTATCCCTCAAGGAGAAACAAGACATTGTTTCTCAGCATCATGATCATCATTCTGCTGGACATCCTGGCATCGATGAAACCATCCATCAAGTTTGTTTAGAATGAACCTGGCCTGGCCTCCATGAGTTCATAAAGAACTACGTCGCAGGCTGCCATGTCTGCCAACAATCCAACATTGACAGACGACCAAATGCACCATCTTTTCAACCCCTAGAACCATCAACTTCAAAACAACCGTTTTCCGACATAGCAATGGACCTCATCACTGATTTACCTACAACATCGGATGGATATGACTCTATATTGTCCGTGGTGGACCATGGACTCACAAAGGGGATAATGGTACTACCAACCCGCAAAACAGCGACGTTTGAAGACATTGCAATGTTGTTAATCAAATTTTTCTATCCAAGATATGGAATTCCAACTTCAATCATCACAGACTGAGACCCTCAATGGGCAAGCAAAGCGGCAAAAGCCTTTTTCACTTCTCTTGGAATCACCATGCGTCTCTCCACAGCATATCACCCCCAGACTGATGGAGCGACCAAACGATCACACCAAGAACTTGAAACATATCTTTCAAAATATTGCTACAAAGATCCAATGACATGGGCCGACAAATTATCACATTTTGAGTACAAATATAACTCCACTCCACACGCAGGAAACAAGAAAACACCATTCAAACTCCTGTACGGCTATACACCTCCACCCATTCCCCAATTCCTTGAAATTACAAACGCACCAGCAGTCAATGACCGACTTAAAGACCTCAACATCCACCGACAAAACGCTGTTGAGGTTATGACAAAGAACATGAATCGGATGGCCAAACAAAAGCCTAACCAATCCGACACCTTCGAGAAATGTTAAGTACAAGAACAGACTAAGTCAGACCGTCGGCTGATCGGGTCAGTCGAGCGTCGGCAGAGTCGGACCTTGGCTTCAGCTTATGTGCTGCACCGTCCCTGCTGTCATGGTCCGGATTTCGGACAGACAAAGAAGAAGGAGTGCACTGGAGCAACTTAAGACAGGACAGAGTTACGAGGGGAGACTAAGTTGATATTCAGACTGAGGTACAAGGTAGGAGACAGAGGGCTTATATACTCGAAGGAATCGGAGAAACGGAGAAACAAAAGATAAGAAGGACGAATGGGAGAAACAGACAGAGTGGATACTAGGGCACGCAACGAGGAGCAAGGTCTAGGGGTCAGGAACACGTACGCAATAGGAGGACAAGTATCCAACGGAAAATAGGAGAATGAAAGGAATATGAAATAGGATGGAGAAACTACGGGCAGAGTGAGACATAACAGAAACGGGACATGTTGGCCGACAGTCGGAGATTCGCCCCACGATGCATTGGTCGCCAAGCGACCGTGGGTTAGCAGCCAGTTGCCCCAAGGCAACTGGTACCACAAAGGAACCAATGTCGGTCAAATGTTGGAGAACGAGAACGGGAAGTCGGCGGGTATGGGCGTCGGGGCAGCGTTGGGTCAGGGCAGCGTCGGTCGGATCGGGTCATGACAGTATTCCCCCCTTAAGGTCGAAGTCCTACGAGACCGTGGGAAGATCAGCAAATTCAAACTCCGCTTGAAAAATAATGATGTGGAAAATTTTCGCTTCTGACTTCTTTATCAACCCTTACCATCAACCCCCAGCGCCTATCTGCAATCACGAGAACCCATGGCCAAAGACACTGATCACCGAATGGGGGAGTCGGTCGCCGATTGGAAGAACCGGCTGGCTTGCCAGCGTAGGGAGAGAGAAGAACGGGAGGCATTGGAACGGCGGAAGGCTGAGGAGGAGGAGGCTGAGGCCTTGGCACAGGCAGAGAGGGAGGAAGAGGAGGAATGACGGCGAGAGGAGGAGGAAAGGCGACGGGAGGAGGAACGACGAAGGCGGGAGGAGGAGAGGAAAAAGGCAAGGGAGCAGAAGTTGGCGGCGGCGGCGGCAAAGAAGCGGGCGGAGCAGATCGCTGCCGAGGAGGAGCGGGGACGCGAGCGTCGGAGGCAGGAGGAAATGAGGGCAGGGCCCTCGACTTGGTCGACGTCGGGTTCAAGGCCGCTCAAGCGAATTCGTCGGGTGCCGTCAACCGACGATGAGGTGCAGATTGTCAGCAAGCCTGACGTCAATATCGAAGGAGAGGTCACTGGGCCCCCTGTCTCCCAGAGGGACTACAAGGGGGGTCCAGGTAGGGAGTGTCGTCATTGCCTGGAGATGGGCCGGGCGTGCATACGGTACCGCAGGCCCAAGGCCAGGTGAGTGTCGGTCGGTCGTTTTGCGTGTCGGTGCTGACAAGAATGACAGGGTTTGATCCTGCAACCAATGCCACCAAGACGGCAAGGGTTGCTTCCTTGCAGCCACAGAGGAGCAGGCGGCGAGGACGGAGCGGGCAGTGAGGGAGGATCGGCCGACGTCGGGTCGGGCCGTTCCCACGAGCGATAGGAGCACAGAGCTCCTGAGGGAGGCGAGGGAGACGAATGATCTCCTTCGTGAGATCAGTGACCAGATGGGTCACTTTGTCGAGATCAGCCGGGAGAACGGAAACACAATCCATCGCTGCCTGGGTCGAATGAGGATGCAGGATTACCACCTGCAGGAGGTCCAGCAGGACATAAACGCCATCTGGCAACTGCTGGCCTCAATCGAGGAATTTGAGTCGGGCGAGTCGATTGGATCGGTCGACACGGAGGATGGGGATGATGAGGACGAGGATGAAGACGATGAGGACGAGGATGAAGAAGACGCGGGTGATGACGATGCGGTCGAGGCAGAGGTCGGGTCAGGCAATGTCAGGGCCGATGGGGGCACTGGGGTGCCGGAGGAGGTGGAGAGAATAGAGGAGGAAGTTGAAGCAGAAGTGGAGGGAAAGGAGGACGCTGAAGGGGAGGTCGAGCGGATGGTCGAGTGATCATCGGGGCCGACTCCTCTTTGATTTTCTTGATAGTTTTTTGTTGTATATATAAAGTGTATGAAAAAACTCTTGGGAACTCAGTGAGAAATGAGAAAATCATAAGGCAGATAAAGGACCAGGCTTAGCAGGATAAGCAGCATGGAATGACGCAACTAAGTCCAACGCATGGGTGAGCTCAGTTGCAGGGAGCCATGAAGATTCTTCGTCAGTATCTTTGTAACCCAACCAAATGACCTTGTAGAGAAGCGAACAGTGCCAATGTCAGTCGATCTTGGAGTTGACGATTCGGGCAATCTCATACTCCAGTTTGCCATTGATTTCGACTGGAGGTGGGGGCGATTTGGAGCGGTCAGGGAATGGGTTTGAAAGGGATGGCTCGAGCATGGAGACATGGAAAACAGGGTGAACTGCGCGCATGGAGTTGGGGAGTTGGAGTGTGAACGAATGGGAACCTGGTTGAGCAATAATCTCATAAGGACCAAGGTACTTCTCTGATAGCTTCTTGGACGGTCGGGTAGTTCGGAAGAACTGAGCCTTCACAAAGACCTTCTGTCCAATCTGGAAGTCGGGGGCTGGCAATCTTCGACTGTCGGCTGATCGCTTGTAGCGGACTTGGGCTGAGGCGATCTCCAACTTGAGCATTGCGTGGAGCTCGTCAAGGTCGATAGCAAATTGTCGGGCACTTTCGGAGGCGACGTCTCGTTCGGGGTGGACCATAAGACTAGGATGGTAACCCTTGTTAGCGAAGAATGGGGAGACACCAGTAGTAGCACTAGGAGCGTTGTTGTAGGCAAACTCAGCTAGTGGTAGCAGCTCAGACCAGTTGTCCTGCTGGTAGTTGCAGTAGACCCAAAGGTATTGTTCCAGCGTTTGGTTCGTACGTTCCGTCTGTCCGTCGCCTTCGGGGTGATAACCGGAGGTGAAGTGCAGTCGCATGTCGAGTGTCTCTCCGAGGGAACAGAAGAAATGAGAGACGAACTCGGAACCGCGGTCGGAGGTGACATGGGATGGAACGCCATGCTTTGAGAATACATGAATGATGAAGAGTCAGGCGAGGTCGGCTGAGGTGATGGTGTCGAAGGTGGGAATGAAGATCGCTTGTTTTGAGAGTCGGTCAACGATGACCAGGATGGTGTCGAAGGAAGATGATTTCGGAAGCTTTTCAATGAAGTCGAGAGAGATCGAGTTCCAGGGTCATTCGGGAATGGGGAGCTGCTTGAGGGTACCGTATGGTCTGTGGCGCTGCAACTTAGATTGCATACAGATAACACACGACTTACAGAAGTCCTTCACCATGGTCCGAAGGTCAGGCCAGGTATATTCTCGTCGGACCAGTTCTAACGTCTTGTTCTGGCCAAAATGGCCGGCAAGGATGTGATTGTGTTTGTACTGGAGGATGTGAAGTCGGAGATTGTCGGTGTTGGGGACATAGATGTGGTTGTCTAGTCGGAGGAAGCCAGCAGTGTCGGTTGACCATCGGCCCTCGGGCTTGGCAAGGTGAGTTGCTGCTGTCGGGTCGGACGTCAGTCCAGCGAGAATGTCGGAATGCAGCTTTTCGAGGTCAATGATGGTGGCTGCGCGGAGGGTCGGGGCGTGGAGGTATGTAGCTCGAACAGAAGCTGCAAGTTGCTCATTAGTGAAGACAGGTCGGAAATTGTGAGGGTTAACCAAAGCGTAGCCATTATTCCCCCCTTTAGGGTAGACGTCCCATTGTCTAGTGAGAGCGTCGGGCTTTGTCCCGAGTTGGCCGGGGCGGAACCGAATGACGAGGTTGAACTGGGAGAGAAACTCCGACCAGCGTGCCTGTCGGCAAGTGAGAATCTTGGTAGTAGTGAAATACTCCAAATTCTTGTGGTCGGTCACAACGTCAATCGCGAGAGGAGCTCCTTCGAGGTAATGTTGCCAGATGCGGAATGCTTCGAAGATGGCGAGGAGTTCCTTGTCGTGAGTGTCGTAATTCGATTCGGCAGTGTTAAAGGTGCGGGAGTGGAATGCAATCGGGTGGACCTGGCCGTCTTCAGCTACAATGGAAAGGATGCCGGCAAGAGCATAGTTGGAGGCATCGGTTTCGACGATGATTTGAGCATCGGGGACCCAATGGGTGAGGCAAGGTGCGGTGGTGAAGGCCTTCTTGAGGTTGTTGAACGATTCGCGACATTCATCGGTGAAGTTCCACTTCGCTGATTTTCGGGTGAGTCGGGTGAGTGGGATGACGATGTTGGAGTAGTTGTAGATGAATCATCGGTAGAAGTTCGCAAAACCTAAGAAGGACTGAATATCCTTCACTTTCTTTGGCTTGGGCCAATCCTGAATGATCTGGATTTTGTCGTTGGCCATGCGGAGACCTTCTGGGGAAAGGATGTAGCCCAGATACTCGACCAAATCAGAGTGAAACTCACACTTATCGGCACGGGCATAAAGCCCATGTTTACACAGATGACGGAGTACTTCTCGAACTTGCTTTCGGTGGGAGTCGAGGTCGTCGGAGTAAATGAGTATGTCGTCGAGGTATACCGTGATGCAAACATCCAAGAGATCCTTGAAGATGTCATTCATGAATCGCTGGAAGGACGCAGGGGCGTTGGTAAGACCAAAGGGCATGACCATCCATTTGAAGGAGCCATAGCGAGTGCGGAAAGCGGTCTTCCATTCATCTCCTTCAGCAATTCGGACAAGATGATAGGCGTGTCAGAGGTCGATCTTGGTATACAGTCGGGCCTTTCGGGGAGAGTCGAGAAGGTCGGAGATCAGGGGAAGGGGATAGTGGTCTTTCTTCATGATATGGTTGAGACCATGGAAGTCGACGCAGAGTCGAAGAGAGCCATCCTTCTTCTTGATGAAGAGGACGGGAGCACCATGAGGGGAGTTGGAGGGTCGAATAAAACCAATAGACAGATGCTCATCGATGAACTCCCTGAGGGCTTGGAGTTCCACCTGCGACAGTGAGTAGATAGGACCAACAGGAGGTTCGGTCCCCTTGTCGAGGTTGATTTTGAGGTCATAGGGTTGATGGGGAGCAAGACTGTCAGCACGTGTTTTACTGAAAACATCGGCGTACTCGTGATATTCTTTGGGGACAGTCGACAGGTCGATTGTCTCGTCGGTTGCTTTCACAGAACCAGCCGAAGTGGAGAGAGAGCTAGCAGAGAGGTGGAAATTTACTGATCCAGCAAGATGGGAAGCATGAATGAACGCAGGGGCGTTGATCAAGGATATGTGCGGCTTTGATACTGGAGCAGGGGAATTGTTGGCGAAGTTGGAGCGGTCAGGATCGACCGTCGGAGGTGTCGGGGGAGTTGACGCAGAATCGGGGGTGGCAGCCAGAGCAGGAGAGACAGGAGACTCAAGCAAGAGTGGTTGGAATGTGATATGGCCCAAAACCCAGTCAATTGACGGATTGTAGCGGGTGAGCCAGTTGTAGCCTAAAACCATAGAGCAAGAGGAATCAAGTCGGGTGACATAGAAGTCCAAAACCATTGATTTGCCAGTATCAAAAACAATTGGGAGAGCTACGGATTCAGTAATATACGCATTAGAAGTACCATCGAAAAGACGGAGCTCAATCGGAGAAGGAATTGGAGAGGTCGGAAGAGAATGAGTACGGACGAAAGTTGAATCGATAAAACAGTGTGTAGAGCCGGAGTCAACAAGGGCATGAAAAGGCAGCGGAGCAAGGTGATCGGAATTTAAAACAAGTGAAGACGTTAAAGAAACATGAAAAAAGTTCGGGTTGGAAAGAGCAGACGCATTGAGATGACAACTCTCTGTCACACAGACGAGTTCAATGCGATCCCCAGTCTGTGCAGAGTCCTGGGGACCGCACGCTATTTTCCCGAGCCCTTGTCAGGGTTCGAGTCGGTCGTGTCGGCCCTACGGCCACCAACCTTAGCAGCAGCTGCCTGTTTCTTCCGACACTCGCTCACCTTGTGTCCTGCGTTCCCGCAGAACAAACAAAGGTTGCTGTTGATCCGTTGTTGGTGTTCAGCAGTGGTGAGTTTGCCATCCTTCCCAAGCTTGTCGGACAAGTCGGGTTTTGGCGGCGAAGGCTTTGAGTCGGAGGAAGAGGGAGGCTTTGAGGGAGTGTTCGGCTTGCCATTCTTAGAGTTGTTGCCGTTACCCTTGGTCTTCTGGATACTGTTGTAGGAAGGTGGTGTCAATGTTTTTGCAGGAGGGTTGCTAGTGGTTGTGGTGTTGCCATTTCCACGTTGTTGGTGATTGGTGACAGCCAATTCGGTCGCCTGTCGGGACCGTTGTCGCTCATGTTGACGTTCCCAGTAACGTTTGTCAAACTCGATGGCAGCTTTTTGCATGTCGGGCAAGTTTTTTGGCTTGCCGTCGTGCATGCGGGAAACGTTGTCTTGGAGTCGGTCGGGAAGACCCTTGTAATAGCGGTAAGTGAGGGCCTCAGGGCCCCAGCGGAGCTGGGCAGCATATCAGAGAAACTGGACGTTATACGTAGCAATTGTGTCCGAAGACTTCATTCTGGGGCCGTCAATGTTCTCGGCCGCTTCACCGGTAGGATCAGCAGCGCCAAACAGATTTTGGAGTTCCTGCACGAACTCAGGCCAGTCGGTCGACCACGACTGATAAACTCCATCGTTTTCCTCCAAGTCAATGGCTGTCTCAAACCAGCCAAGAGCAACGTCAGTGAGATATGTAAGGGCGAAATTGACCTTATCGGAGTCGGTGCTATACTCCTGAGGATTTGCTCGAAAATAGAGTCGGCATTGGAGGAGGAATTGGGGAAGTTTGTCGGGGTCGGTGCCGCTGAAGGTGTCGGGAACTTTGGCTTTAGTAGAGGCATGCTTCTTTTCGGGAGCAACTGAGGGGGAGCGAGGTTTCTGATTGACAGTGTCAGCCAGTCGGCTTAGTGCTGTGGCCAGGATGTCTCGGACATTGCGAGGGGCTGGAGGGTCGTCGGGTGGAGGGCCATCTTCATCGCCAGAACTACTGCCGGAAGAATCTCCACCGTTTCCAGGATCACCAGGGTCGTCTGGTTCACCGGGAGGATTGGGATCCTCACCACCAGCTCCTTGTTCATCGTCAAAAGGTTCCTGCTCGTTGGGGGCATCGTGATATGGAGTGTCGTCACGGTGACGACCAGGGATGTTGGGGCTAATGGAGCGTCGATGCCGGGAGGGTGGTGTAGAAGGTGCAGCAGATAGTCGGGGAATGCGTGTGGAGGCGTTAAGTCGTGCAGAGCGTCGAGGTGTGCCGAGGACACGCAGTCTGGTAAGGGGTACAATACAGGTGTTAGCCATAGTGGCAGAAAAAGACAACAGCAGAGAGAGTCAGTCTGAATATACTGTTAAGTACGAGAACAGACTAAGTCAGACCGTCGGCCAATCAGGTCGGTCGAGCGTCGGCAGAGTTGGACCTTGGCTTCAGCTTATGTGCTGCACTGTCCCTGCTGTCGTGGTCCGGATTTCGGACAGACAAAGAAGAAGGAGTGCACTGGAGCAACTTAAGACAGGACAGAGTTACGAGGGGAGACTAAGTTGATATTCAGACTGAGGTACAAGGTAGGAGACAGAGGGCTTATATACTCGAAGGAATCGGAGAAACGGAGAAACAAAAGATAAGAAGGACGAATGGGAGAAACAGACAGAGTGGATACTAGGGCACGCAACGAGGAGCAAGGTCTAGGGGTCAGGAACACGTACGCAATAGGAGGACAAGTATCCAACGGAAAATAGGAGAATGAAAGGAATATGAAATAGGATGGAGAAACTACGGGCAGAGTGAGACATAACAGAAACGGGACATGTTGGCCGACAGTCGGAGATTCGCCCCACGATGCATTGGTCGCCAAGCGACCGTGGGTTAGCAGCCAGTTGCCCCAAGGCAACTGGTACCACAAAGGAACCAATGTCGGTCAAATGTTGGAGAATGAGAACGGGAAGTCGGCGGGTATGGGCGTCGGGGCAGCGTTGGGTCAGGGCAGCGTCGGTCGGATCAGGTCGTGACAAGAAAGGAGATAAAGTCTGGCTTGATGCCAAGAACCTTCCCCTTCAAGAACAATCGTCTAAAATCCGACCCTGACGCTACAGCCCCTTTTCCATTGCAAAACAAAGAGGACCCCTCACATACAAACTCACCCTTCCCAAGACATGGAGAATCCATCCAGTCTTTCATGTCTCCTTGCTCAAACATCACCGGAAGACTGAGCAAAACAACACCAAACCCGAAGCCAAACCACCAGATATCATTGATGGCCAAGGAGAATACGAAGTCGAAGATATAAATAACCATCGACTTAACCGAGGCCAACTCACCTATCTCATCAAATGGAAAGGTTATCCCAACTCCAAAAATACATGGGAACCTGAACAGCAACTCCTTCCTCATTCGACCGAAATCTTAACTGACTATAAGAAGAAACATTGACTCTAGATTGGATCACAAAAGCTCATATGTCTGACCAAGCAAGCGACCATGCCTACAATGACTACAAACCCCTCTCTGAACCCCCAACCACTGACCCCCTACCCATCTCGCACAACAACATCTGGCCCATGGATACCTCCACCCCATCCACAACTCATCTCATCCCAGCCGAGAACGTATATACCTCCAGTGAACTACCATCACCATCGTCATCCGTCCCAACCACCGTACGTTTATCCAACAACTCAGGACAATGGCCTTTCAACAGCATTAACCCATCTGTCCTCTCCCAACCTTCTTTGGCATCTGGAGGAGATCCTTCATTACCTTCAGTCCCTAGCGCATCCCCAACAGCTCCCTCTATTCTGCTCCATTTCGAAGATGTTTTGGAAAATAAGGACTATCAAACTTTCCTCCAACAAGCTCTCACTTCCATTACCGGACGAAACCCGCATTGTTATTCACAGGGACAACAAGATCAAAATATGGATGCACAATCAAGCATCCATCCACACCCCATCACCCCCTCTTCACATTTATCAAACACAGAGTACACCAGCCCTGCCGCTGCAATCACCGCCACTTCCCTTGCATCACAGATGGACTTCCACCAACCGATTCCTGCACCAGGCCCACTCGACTCTTTCAAATATGACAAGCTCTGGATCAACCTCCGAGATACAGCCAATAGAGCAGGCCACACACCACTCAATCAGGCCAGACCTAATCTCAGCACCCTCTGTACACGCTATGCAGAGAACCTCCTCGCACAGACCCTCACATACCTCGCATCTATCAGTCCAGAGAACGTCCAACGCACCGTCACAGCCTTTGTCAAGACGTCTCCTCAATCCCAATTCTATGCAAACGCCACCTCCTCTCACTCCCAACATCAAGGAGTGGTTAGTCTTCCTGGGAATCCAAACCCCAGTTTATCAGTACCTACAGCTATCGGACGAAACAGAACATGAGATGAACCATGAGTGGAACCAGGAACCTATCACTGGAAATATCAGGAGAACAGATACACCCTTACCACCAATGGAAGATTGCATTCCTACCGCATCAGAACTGACCCATGGGTCCCAGAGGCCTTTCAGCCTCGACATAAGGCTTCAAATGAACAACGCCCCAACCTTGCCATCTACCCAAACCTACATGCCCTCATCCTCGTCCTCAAGCAGATGGGAGACTGTAATCCCATACGAGACTATCCCCAATGGAAATACGCAATCACCCACCATGTCCTACCGATCCCTTGGGCTCTCAAACTTCCCCAGGAGCTCCTAATTGTATACTCACACGGCTGCTGGGCCTGTCAAGGTGTCGGACACATTGGTGCAGACTGCCCTACCTATAAATGTCGATTTTGCAACGACTCTAAACATTACTCCTGGATGTGCACTAGAAGACCAGCCACTCCAACCTATCCTTTGTGTCATTCTACTCCCCTTCAAACCGTCACCTTCAAGGATGCCCGAAAACAATGCCATTTCCTCAAGAATGCTCTCATTTTAGGACAACATGCCCGACAAAACATCCTCTATGAAGACCCCAACATTATTGTTCCTCAACCAATGCAATGTGATCCTAACGCCACCGAAAACATCACAACCAAATACTGGTACCACCCAAATAACCGTTGCATGGAAGGACGAATCGTCAACACCAGTGGCAATCCCATTCGATGCAAACAAATCCATCTCATCGACGAAGACCCGGTCTATTGATAATTGAGTCGGAGTCTCGATATACAAAGGGGATAATGTTACGATTGTCTCCTCTATTCTGTAACAGTATGTCACTTCTCTTCGTCATCTTGGACTTGTCCTAGTCTCCTACCCTCCTGTTTATTCTTGTCACCATTATTCCCAAGAGCTGTGCCTCTCTCTATATTTGTCTGATCGGTCAGAGGCCAAGTCTCCCTATTATGCATGCACTAAAGATAGCGACACCTCGGCGAAAGGGTTGGGGATTGGATCTCAATGTGCGGACTCTATTTACCATGTATTTGTATATTGATTAGTTTGGACAAACGTCGGTACTGCCTCATATACTGAAGCGTAGTGTACTGTGTACCTTAGCTTTAGTATTGTTGTTAACCAGCGTGTTCTTATCGATATTGTTTGACATTGCAAATCTGTTCCCTCGGTCGTCTTCAGTGATGACTAGACTTACCATATAACACCTGCCTGGAAGCTCTGCATGTCACTCAAGTTCAGGAGACGACCCCTCCATTGTTACATCGAGAAGACCTTTGTCTTGCTCGACTCCACTTGGCGCTTACCTCGTTCTCTAGTCTGGGACTATGGATCAACTGGTAGTACTGCTGAGACAACTTCTCAGTGGCCCATCTTCTGGCACGGCTTTGGACTAGGTCCAAGCATAACAAATTCCCAGTAAGATTCTGGGAAGTTTGTGTGTAGTTGCATCAACTCGCTCTTTTTGCATATAGTGTGATTAAATCGCTCCGCACAGCTGTTCTGCTGATGAATATGGGGAGCAGACGTTGTATGATTGATACCTTGTTGTGAGAGGAATTTCTTGAATGCCTCGGATGAATATTCACCTCCATTATCAGTGTGAAGGCATTTAACCTTG
This sequence comes from Macrolepiota dolichaula, assembly GCA_003315915.1. Lineage (NCBI taxonomy): Eukaryota > Fungi > Basidiomycota > Agaricomycetes > Agaricales > Agaricaceae > Macrolepiota > Macrolepiota dolichaula. Next base: position 15,360 of record QFDT01001435.1, read on the forward strand.
CCATATGCGTTTTCTGCGGATGCCGCAAAGTTCGCAAAAGCAATTAATGCTTCCAATTTGTGGCGGAGGAATGCTACAATTGCATGGCCGGTATATTCATCAATGAAGGTTATTACCCACTTGTACTTGTGGTACAAAAGGGTAGGAAATTCCATAAGGTCTGAGTGTACAACCTCAAGATAGTGCTTTGCCGTCATTTTTACAGACAGGAAGTGCTTTTGGTGCTGCTTAGCAAGAGCACACCCCTCACAAACATTGGTACCCCTTGGAGTAAAGGGTGCAATGCCTCGTGTGTGGTCTTGGACTTTTTGGAGGACATCATGTGATGGATGTCCGAGTCAACGGTGCCAGAGATCGTAGGTCAAGGCATCAAGGGTTACAGACATTCTATATGCGCGATTATTCATGACACACATATGTACATAATGGATAGTCCCACCAGGTTGGCGGGGAACAGCTTCCATGTAACCATTGCCTCGAGGCGTAAAGAGGCTCGTCCTTCTTAGTGTGACTTCAACTTTCAAGCCTTCGGCTAAGAATGTGCTGAGTGAAAGGAGCTGTGATACAAACTTGGGAACATAGTAGACTGGCCAAATACGGCTAATCTTCTTTTTCCCATTCACATGATGCTGCACGACAACAGTATCTCGACCCTTTATGGGGAGCCTTTTGGATGCAGTTGTTACGAATCCATATTTGACTGATTGGTCTAACTGCATAAAGTCGTCTAAATATGGCGTGAAGTGCCGCGAGGCACCAGAATCCAACAGCCATAGAGCATCCGTCCCGTTTCCATAGGATGCTTCCATTGCCATGCAGTCTGTGCAAGAGGCAATCTCACATTTCGGTATCTCAGGGACTTTACTCGACGTGGGGGGAACATTTTCATATTCGGCCATCAAGGCCAGCAGAGAAGTACATGCGGCATATTCTACACAGTTCATAAAGTCCAATATCTCTGACATCACATCCAGGCGCTTCAGCTGCACATTGGTGGAGGAGAGGGCGTGCAGCACCCGAGACTGAGAACATGTGTTAGTTGTGCTACCTAAGTTAGAAATGGGTGGTATGTACGAGTAGAAATCCTCATCATACTGTGTACCCAGGGAGACTGCGTCATCATCTAACTCCATTGGAGTGATAAGGGGTGAGGGAGAACAGGGTGTCGTGCGTTGCCAGAACGCGGTGTTGAACCCATCTTGGGGAGGCGAGGTATCTCTCTCGAGCCTCTGCCCCATCCTCTTTGCATAGCGCTTAACAGCGCGACGCTTGGCCTGTTGATAGGCCGTCTTTCCTTGCAGATGCCCTTCAGGCAGCATCAACCATGCGGTCTTGGTTGCAGTAAAGGCAACCAGAGAGGATTTGGCCTCACTCATGCAAGCGAGCAGGGTACAAGTCAATGGAGGAGATGTTTTGGCAATCATGGCAAAAGCCGAAGAAGACACAGTTGTGGCGTTTGCAACCGGTGCGATTAAGCTATGTCCTGGCTGGACAAAAGGGTCAGCACTACCACTGGTGATAGTGGGTGCACCCGAGCCAGATGCTGCTGCTGCAGCTGCGATCGCAGCTTGCTTCTTCTTTCCTCCACGGCGCCCACGCTTCTTTTGTTCTGGTTGTCCAGACTGGTTATTATGGGGAGGGGGCTGCTGATTCTGCTGCTGCTGGGGCTGCGCTGGAGGGCGTGGATTGTTGTTCCCCTGCTGCTGGCAATTCTGCTGCCCTTGAGGCTGTCGGCCTCCCTGAGAATTATTGTTATTACCGCCTCGTTGGCAGTTCCAGTTGGGGTTCGGACCATGGTTCCGAACGCCCGAGAAGCGGGTGGCGTTTGCTTGCACTTGTTGCACATTGTCGAATGCCTGGCGGACGGCGGCGGTGATGATATTCACATCCAATTGATGGATGCGATGCGAGAAGTCGAACGTGAGGCGTTGTTTCACGTGGTCCCATGCAGGTGGTATGTGTGCGATTAGCCAGCATGCCTGGATTGGCTTGTCAATGGTCAAAGATTGCGCGGACAATGCATTGATCTTATTTGACCAGGCAGCAATCTCCGTAGTGGGATCAGCTGTACCCAGGAACTGAAAGTCCTGGAGCCAGGCGATGTTCTGGAAAACCGAGGTGACTGTAAAGCCACCAAACCATACCTCGAGATTGTTCCAAAGATCTTCTGCAAGCTCAAAGGAGTGCCTCTTAATGACCGGGCCCAATTGGGCTGTGATTGCGGAGACCGCATTCCGATTCACCATGTCCCATTTCCTCTGCTGCATTTGCTGCTGAGGAGTCAGAGGGGCGCTGGCGGCAACAGCAGGTTGGCCGCCTTGTGCCAGAATGGCAGGAGTGGGATCAGGAATGCGCTGGATTGTCCCGCGCGCGATAGCACCTAAGGTGATCATGCCAAGGTTGGGGCACATCATGGTGGTGCGGTTGAGGAAACCTCCAACATTGTACTGCCAGTTGTCATAGTCAACGGCACCGTTGAGAATGGGGAGGTTGGCAATTTGAGTAGTCATGTTGATTTGCATAAAGCAAGGTTCGTAAGTGTCAAGTTGTGAGCAAAGATCGTGTCCAACAAGCTATGAACCGCCAAGTAGCGTACAACCAAGGGTAAGCAAATTGGGGACAGGTGAACTTGTCTGATCCGAGCCCAAAGGATGATCATCACCGTGTCAACAAGGCTATTCGGTGTACCCTTGACGTGCGGGAGTCGCAGAGCAGCGTGTGCCAAAGGCAAGATGTGCTCATGCAGGTTCGCATATTGTACAGGCTAACTGGGGCCCATAACCTGTTGAAAGCAAAGCGTACGATGAGCATGCATGGTAGTGTACAATAGGGAAACTACTTGCCTTGCTAAGTGAGACGGTGGTGAGTTTGAGACTTGCTTGTGTAGAGCTTGTTAGAGCGAGTGAGAAGAGGGCAGAAAGTTATCATAATAGGACTATTCTAGAGTCCTTAAATACCATACAGGAGAGGCAAAGGGTATCATATGTAGTCATACTTGCCAACTCAGGGTACTATGACTCATTGTTACAACGAGGAGAGAGGAGTCAGCTCTTCTATTGTAAACTAAAAATAGAGAAAGCATAATGGAAGCATGCCGCGTATGGACGCACATAGCCTTGTGGATACAATCAGTTGTCAGTGTATGACAAGATCAGTGATCTGATGATCCAAGCGCCTGTGACGGCGCTTAAGGTGTCACATGATGTGACGAGAGTATGACTAGCGCTAATGCTGCTTTGTCAACAATACTTGGCGAAGGTGGTGGTTGAGGTACTGAGACTTGTACCAAGGGGGCGGAGGGGTTCCATGTGGAGAGGTAGATTGGCCCGGTACTTTTTTGTAGTCTGGAATGTCAAGGAGTTTGAGGCACCACTTGTATAACCAATGTAGGGGGTTTGTTGTTGAGACCATAACATTATTCCCTTCATAAATTGCAAGTTCCAACTCGCTATTATTTCTAATCTGATCACCCACTTCCAACATTGGAGAAGGGCTTGTTGTCTCCAACTTCGGAGAGAGGAGCTGCTGGAGAATTGGTGCACTGGGGGCAGGAGCATGCAGAGGGCAGGCCAATGGAGATGGAGGCCTGTTCTCCTTGTTGGAGTTGTTGGACACGTTTGAGGAGGGTGCTAACCATTTGCTGGAGGTCCATAAATGGGGAGGGTTCTTGCTGGAGTTCTGCATGGCCTGGAGGGCAGTAATATTTGGGTGTAATGCGGACTCAATGTCTTGGATCATAATGGGGAGAAGGTGGCAGGGAGAAGCCAGCACTGTTCGGGACAATGTGGCAAGGTGGTTGGGGAAGTCTTGTCTGTTGATTACGAGAGGGAGTGGGGTCTGATTGGTAATTCTGGTTATGACATTGTTGTCCCTGTATGCTTTGAGAGTGATCATCCACTTGTCGATGGTCCATCTGGTTGCTTCAACGAGGCCAAGAGTGGTGGTTAGAAGAGGTTGTGAGTTGCCCAGAGCTAGGAGTTGGTGGAGGGCGTTGGCTTCAGCTGTTATGAATGTTATTTTTGATTCCTTCGATGTCCTCACAGACATGATGGTAGTCAACGCGCAATGGGAAGACTGGGAGTTTCATGAAGAAGAAGAACTTAATTTGGAATAAACAGATGAACAACACCGGTGTAGGAGAATAGTTAAATTTAGAGACTTTGGACTCTTTGGAGCACAGACTCCCGATTCTCCTTTCTCTTCTCTTTTTCTGTTCCTGTACTATGTTTAACTACGGACCTCTGTTATTCCCCACACTATGTTTAGATACGGACTTCCATTTCCCCTCACTTTCTAGTGAACTACCACTTCTCAGTAGCTTGTACAATATACAATAAATAGCAAGCTTGTAAGTAGGTAGTTCCCCAATTTGAATCTTAGCGTTGTTGCTACTAGACAGTGTTTTTCTCTCACTACTAGTGTTGAGTTCTTCGAGCCCTAACAAGGCAAGAACTACCTGGTGTTCTCCCTCCCTTTCTCGATGTTGTCTAAGGTACTTGACATTGTCTTGGCTGTAACTTCAAGTCTGGTAGACTTGTTGTTCTTGCCTCTTCTTATCTGCTATCCTATCCAACCACAGCAAGGTCCTAGTGAAGAGGACTAGAAGCGTTGGATCCGTTGGGAGATCTAGCTAGCCTTGTAACATCCAGTACAGGATTAATGTGCACTGCTGGACAAGAGCTCTGGCAAAATCCTAACAACAAGATTTGAATTCCTTCGTGTGTTGATTCCACGTCAAAACCCTCTCCTTTCCCTGACTCTCTCTTCATTGGGTTCTCATTGCTTTGCGCTGTGCCCTTTGAATCCCAGCAGTTCTCATTGCTTTGCACTGTGCTGCTGGAACCCCTTGGCTCTCACTGCTTCATGCTGTACCAAGGATCTCTTCTCATATAGTCAATCTGTCAAGATGACGAGATTTGACTTACACGCTTTCTAGTGTGAAAGCATCATCATATTCCTCAGGAGACCTGACCACTTCAGACAAGTGGGAGACGGACTCCAATTCTTCATCAACCTTGAAACTGCTTCGTATCACATCCCAGATTTGGGATAATCTCTACCAAGAACTCATCAAACGAAAACCCGGAAGTAACCCTTCCATAGAAAACCCTAAAAACAGTGTATGTCTAGAAGAGGAGGAAGACAGGAAGTCTTGACCCTTGATACCCACCAATCTAATCAACAACAATCAGCATCCCCATTGCCAATTCAGCACGTCTCAAGACATCACTCTCTGATTTCAAGACAGCTATCAACAGCTGCAGAACCACAAGAACCAGCTGATCCAAGAACTCAACAAGGTTACACCTTCAAATCAGATGGGGAAGATCCAAATAACCAACAAGAAGAACACAAGTATGAATACAAAGACGACACACAACAACAACAACAGCAAGAAGACCCTCAACAACAACAGGAAAGCCCATTACAGTACTCATTCCAACAAGGAATCCTTGGCTGGAACAACAACCCAATGTCAACCTTCACTACCACACAACCCGTCCAAAACATCACCACATCTAACACACCACCACCATACATTTCAGAAACAATCCAAACCCTTGCCAGTAATGTATTCGGAGGATCTCACACCCTATCAAATCCTGGACCTATTCCAAACCCAGGAGGAAATCCAGGAGGAAACCCAGGAGGAAATCCAGGAAACCCCGGAGGAAACCCACCGCTTGGACCGCCAGGAGAACCACTGCCTCAAATTCCTAATCCGCCAACCAACCCAGCACCAATGCCTATGCACTCCAGTGCAAAATATGATCCACCTGAGAAATTTGATGGAACCTGAAAGAACTACCAATGATGGAAAGAGGATTGTGGACTTTACATCCTCGCACATCCCGACAAGTTCCACACCAATTACGACGCAATCCTGTTCATGCTCTATCATATGGGAGGAACAGCTGAACCATGGAGAACCAAGTATATATGAAACCATAACACCCAGGGAACGCTCAATCTCAGAACCACCGAAAACTTTTTATGACAACTCAACCAAGCATTCCAACCCTACAATTACATGCAGGATGCCATCAGACGCCTTTGACAACTCAAACAGAATGGCAAATCAATTGATCAATTCATATCAGAATTCAAAACTCTGGCCCATCGTGCAGGTGTCACAGGACACAACACACTTATCAAGATCTTCAAAGAAGGTCTTGACTACGACATCACGATCAAAACCATTGCCAAAGGCCCCGGAGGAACCATCAATGAATGGATTAACTCTGCAAGAGGAGCAGCAGAAGTTGTCCGAATGGAGAACAACTATTGTAACCGATTTGGCAAGAGAAACTCCAATAGAATGGTTCCAACAAAATGGAACAATTACAACTCAAACCGGTCGCAATCCAAATCAAACTATTGCAATCCAGACGCTATGGACATTGATCTGCTCGAAGCGCAGATGAGCAACCTTGCGATCAGCAAAAGGTATCAAGAATCTGATCCTGAAGATCAGGAAGAGGACGAAGAAGAAGCTATCAACAAACTGGTCCAACAAGGAGTTGCAAGAGTACTCGACGAAATTCTCACAACAGAGCAGAAGAAATCAATTCAAAAATGCTTTGAATGCAACCAAACCGGTCACTTCGCCAAGAACTGCCCAAACAAGAAACAAACTCGCTATACAAACTTACCCCAACACCAACAGGCAAAGACATACAATCACAATAAGCCACCCGTACCCCCTAAAGTACCTCGCAACCTACAACAACAAAACCAACGACAATGCAGCTTCACACGCATTCAGGAGATCATAGAAAATTTACCAACTGATGAAGAAGTAGCCGAAGTATACACTGAATTCTCTAATCGAACCAAGCCGATTGCAAGAGAGATTCAGGATTTTGCCTCAGACGACTAGCCTCTACATCTAGATCATCAAACAAGGACTCAGGTGCACACACAGACTCTTTAAATAGCAAACAAGGACACTCTTCTTTTTCTTCTCAGCAAAACAAGGACGCTATTCTTATTTCTGAACTAGTGTTGTTCGCAGTGCAGTTTGGTCGAGCTTGGCATGGCTCTACCGGTTTCGGGACCCTAGAACCAAACTCATATAGGTTGAGCTGGCACCAAACTGCTCGAGCTCCAGTTCTTAACTATATTAGGAAGGTGACTAAACCCTAGTTATCCTCTTCGTCTCCATCGTCCAAAATGTAATCTACATGTCCAACTACAACTGACCTATGAGGTACTGAGTTCAGATGTGAAGTAAAAGCAGACAGTTCTTCAGGACATGTAGAAACTGAGGCTACATAATCTCGAAGGGCCACAAGCTCTGCATCCTTTGAGAGCCCCTCCATAAAATTCAAACACCCACCATACCTCATCGAAAACTTGAGCATCTGAAGGGCTTCTATCAGATCGGGCTTCATCTGGTTCCACTTTGCTGTCACAGTCTCCTTCGCAGAGGAGAATACTCACTCACAGGGGACAGCTGAGGCCTGGATTGGAAGGATATCCATTGCAAGAAGAAAGATGGTGGGAAATTGGAGCTGGTTTTCCTGATAATTGTGTGGTGCATTGTATATTATATATTTTCATAAACTCACCTGCCAGAATTTAAGGGGATCAGCGTGTACTTGGCCATCCCCGAAGTAGGCATCAACTTCAGCAGCCAATCCCCTGTTTCCCACAATTGGAGCTGGTGGCAGATCTTCGAGGACCTCATCGGCCCAATTTTTGAGATCAAAAGTGTGTCCCCGGAGACGTTTGGGTGTCTGGACACCAGCTTCGACTCAATAATGGTGTAGCTGTAATATCTAAGCAATTAATTAGATTCCTAGATTGATGACATACATGATTCAAAAATAAATCCTCGGCAGCCAAAACCTCTTCAGGTGCATTCCGCCGAAACCATTCAAGTTTGCACTCAAGATGAAGCACTAAAAATGGTTATTAATAGATGTACTAGAATAAAATAAATACTCACAAATAGCGAGAACATAGGCATCAACAGGTAACATCCTCTTATAATAATTGTGGATTTTTTTGAGGCCAACATCAATGACATTGGCATATGTTTGCATCTGGAATTTCAATGATTCCCACTTATTGATTAGACTACAAAATGAAGGAAATGCATGTCCCAGTACAGGGGTTTTTTCGAATGATAACCTCTGTTGAAATGCATGTGGTACCTATTATTGATATTAGTCATCAATAAGGAGTATCATTGTGAAGCTCAGACACACCACAAGAATTTGAGAATAATCCCTCAGTACAGACCAATCATCCTTTGTAAGCATGTATTTATGCAATTCATCATTTTGGAGTAAAAATGTATCAATTGCCTATGAGTGCTTTTTGTGAATATTTATTTTGATATCATATCATGTACTATAAATACATACTGGCTGATTTTTCAAGCCACACTCAATCATGAAATGTGTTGAGGACCACCGTGTATGGACATTGCATACTAATTCTTCTTGTGGTAGATTTAGTGATAATTGTACTAGTGTGAAATTATCACGTCGATGAGATGATGATCTGATCTAATCATTGGATAATATTAGCGTGGGAATTATAATATTGGTGGAGATCACACATACAGCATGAACAGCATTGCAAAGCTGGGATATAGGATCATGCCGTGTGGAACTTGATATGTTGTAATCTATAGGAGAGTCACTGATTAGGCTGAGATCTGTGATTGCTGTGAGACAGGCTTGGACAGCAAGATTGATGATATGAGGAAAACACCTAAATATATGTTGTTCAAACCAGATAAATTTTTTATGAATGTAGAAGTCATACCAAATCTGATTTTGGACTGCATTGAATGGTATTTTCATTGCAACCAAACGGTCCTGTATATATTTCACCATTGTATCATTATTTGATGCATTATCAAGAGTAATCCATCCAATCTGATTATATAATCATCAGTTGGAGTTTATTATTAATAATATAAATATAACATACCTTGTCCAAGACCTTTATTCACTTGAGAATATGAAGAAAAACTGCACCTAAATGATGACCAGTATGACGGTGTGGTACACAAAAAAATCCCACAAGATCAGACTGCAGTTTGAGCTCATACTGCATACCACAGGCTGTCTTGGTTTTATCTGCACATATCCAATGCATCGTAACTGCCATAAATGGTGTGAGATTGGGGTCACTCCAGAGATCAGTAGTGAAGGAACATTTTCCAATTGATTTCTATACATATTTGTTGAGTAGATATCACTTTGGTGGAGCCTAGACTATACCTTTGATATATCATGTTGTAGCCCCTCCATATATAAATCCCAAGCTGACATAATCCTGCATCGTAAAGCAGTGCAATGGGGGATATCAGTGTCCCAGAGATCCTTCTTGAGCATGAGAAAAATGCTCCGCAATTTTGGGTTTTTGATTGCATTGAGGGCCTAATAGTGACTATAAATAGATTAAATAGAATTTAATGGCTATTGCACTGACCTGATCATCAGAGATAATCCATTCCATGATGGCCGTTGAGAAAGCTTCATGTGAATAGCTACATTGTGGAGGCTCCTGAAATACCCCTATCAACTGATTCTTGTCATCCTTTGTGGCTGAATGAGCATTGAATTTTGCAAGGAGTTCCTGGAGTCCTGCATCTTTTGATGTGATTGAAATACTCATCTTCTCATACATCTGTATCCATTCATCAAAATGTTCAGTATACAGATGCTTTCAGAGTGACCCAGTAGCAGTATTTGGTCCAAACTCTGAGACATTATGGTCACTATTGACCTTCTGTATGTTTCTGCAAATTTAATGAGTATCAAATGATACAATGTTATTAAGATAAGATAAGATAGAACATACTCGCACAATATACAGAATCTTTGGCCAGATCCTGGTACAACCTGCATAAATGGCCAGATATCCTTTGCAACACGTCCCTTTTTCTTCTTCTGGGGTCCCTGCTTTGGTGTACAAAGCACATCCTCATGTGATTCTGTCCCTGATTTCGACTCAGGTAGTTGTGACTGAGTGACAAATCCCCCCAAAATCAAGCTCGTCCCACCTGGTAAAGATACTGGTTCAAGCCCTTGCGCAAGATCCAGAATAGATGTATGAAATTCATTTCTTGGAGTAGGCATAGATTGCAAAATAAATGGATTTTCATCCAGGTCATGAACTGCAGGAATTTCGAGCAGTGCAGGAGCTTGTGAAGATGAGTTGCCAGCACCAACACCATCATTCTGGTATTGAAAATTATTAGACTACAAAAATAAATTATAATAGTTAGATCCTTACTGGTGTGATAACACAGACATGTTTTCGAGTACTCTTCTTTTTTTTTCCTGGTGCTGGTCACAGAATTACGGCCATCATTTAGCCATAGTATCAATTCAACAATTATAGACTCACCTCGATCGACAGAAGCTCTGCTGTCAAACACAACATTCAAGCTACCACCAGGGAGCTCTTTGACCCTTGTAGACTGTGAACAAGTATTGTGGTGGGGCTCAGTCATTAATGATATGAGGGAAAGTTTGGGTTATGGTGTTCTGGTTTGATGAGTAGACAAAAAGTACTGTACATTTTATATAGCTTGATAAAGTTGCTATGCATTATATTTGGACAAATGTGACTTCAAGCTCCTTGGATGGAGGTCTATTCATATTCTAGGGTGAGACTGCACAGCATAAAATAGCCAGTCTAGAAGACAACTCGAAATTCTGAGAATAGTCTTTTTCTTTCAAAAACTCAGATTTCTGCTTGTTTCCTTGGTTCACACTTGGTTATGCACCCAATTCACATACCCTCTGCCCAATAATGCACGTTTCAAGTGAGACAACACCCCATGGGCCCAAGGCAACAGCATGAAGCTGCTGGATACATGGCAAGGGTTGTGGGAATATCACACCTTGCTGATATCACCAACCCCAATCGAAGTAGTCTGTGGCCTCCAAAATTAAGTGAACACCTTTGAAACACCTCAGGTAAGTTCTCATCACCTGTATCTACTGTTCTTGCATGTTTTTTTTCCTCCAGAAACATTTTATCAAAAAGTACTTAAAATGGTAATGATAGGACAGCTCTAGTGAGAACCCTTACCAGAACCATTCACGCCGTTAGTCAATGACTCAGCTCGGCCCAGTCCTATTCTGGTTTGGCGCTATCAGTTCCGGCTCTAGGAGCCAGGCCATGGCTACACTAACCATTACAGGACAAAAGCCATCAACCCCTCCTTCAATCCAAATTGGTGGACATGATGAGTGGGAAGTCAAAAGGATTCTCTAACACCGTGTTCACAGGAAAAAGAAGAAGTTTCTGGTTAGATGGAAAGGTTTTAATGCTGGAGACAATACATGGGAACCAGAGTCAAACCTTCAGAATGCAAAGGAGAAGATACAGGAATACTGGAATCTTCAAAATAGACATTAGGATCACTTCTCAATGGAGCTCAAACCAAAAGAGAGGGTAATGTCACAGATTTGGCAGAATACATTGTTTGCATTGTATCTTGCCGAATAGATCTCCACTAAAGGGATTGATCTTCTTGGGGTGCTCAACATTTGCCATAGGTGTGTTAGCAGGTTGATTAGGAGGGGGAGGTTGTCACAGATTTGGCAGAATACATTTTTACATTGTATCTTGCTGAATACTAGGCCGTTTACCTCATGCTTAGTACCATTGGAAAGCCCTCGTCCGTCGCATTCTGACAATACCCGGGATGTTGTGGGGCATGCATCCGTTCAGGAGCTATGCACTGATCATTATTATTTATATCATGTGTTGATTATCTGTGCCATCTGTAGTTTATCACTCCTCATCATTCTAGAGGGTTCTGGAACAATCAGTAAGATAAGATCTTTATCTATGTTGTCATATGGTGTCATTGTTAACAATCAGTAAGGGTTTTATGCCATTGGCTAGGAGATATTAGTTTCTCCATGTAATTAGTAAGGACTAGAGTTTCTGGGGTTATCTGGTAGTATCCCAGGTCCTAGCCCTCTGTGTATATAAACTAGCTGTCTGGCGTCTGTAGGACCCAGACTTAACAACTTGTCTACAGCCTAGCCTGTCTTATCCTCCATCTACTATCTGATCTTTGATCTCTTCACTCTTGCTTGCTGCTTATCTAAGACTACTGTTCCCTTGTCTCAATACCCAGCTTAGGTAAGCATAGGGATTTGTGATAGAGATGGTCCCGGGGGAGGTGGTGGTAGTGGTAGTGGCCCTGGTGGAGGATTGCGATGAGGAACTGGTGGTAGATTCCTGGTCAGGTTCTGGCTTGGAGTCTGAGAATTCTGTGAGGGCATTTGCGTTCCTTGTGAATGAGATGGGGTTTGTGTTGTAGTAATAGGTGGGTTCTGGGGTGTACTCAGCGTCTGGGTCAGTGTCGACAAAGATGAATTGAAAGTGGGAGTCGATGGAGATGTAGGTGTTGGAGTAGCATTGGCTGGAGAAGATGTTTGCTGTTCTTCTGTCCCACTCATAGAATGGGGTTCAGTATGGAAGGGTAGTAACAATAAAGCTGTTGAGTCCATATGTCCAAAGATTGATGTTGTCCTCTGTGTAACACTCGGGGCAGATGCAGATGTAGATCTGAGAGATCTCAACGTTAGATCATCCAATTCTGGTAATGCTCCCCATGAGAACTAGTCTGTTATGAACATTATTTTTGATTCCTTCGACGTCCTCACAGACATGATGGTAGTCGACGCACAATGGGAAGACTGGGAGCTCCACAAAGAAGAAGAGCTTAACTTGGAATGGACGGACGAATAATCCCGGTATAGGAGAACAACTAAATTTAGAGACCTTGGACTCTTTGGAGCACGGACTCCCGTTTTCCCTTTCTTTCCATTCTTCTTCCATCGTTCTATGTTTAGTTATGGACTCCCGTTATTTCCTATCCTATGTTTAGTTACGGACTTCCGCTTCCCTCTCTCCTTTTGACGAACTTCCACCACTTCTATAGCTTGTACAATACACGATAAATAGCAAGCTTGTAAGTAGGTAAAGGGCCAATTCGAATCTTAGCGTTGTTGCTACTAGACAGCATTCTCTTCTCGCTCCTAGTGTTAAGTTCTTCAAGCCCTAACAAGGCAAGAACCACCAGGTGTTCTCCCTCTATCTCTAGACGTTGTCTAAGGTACTTGACATCGTCTCGGCTGTGACTTCAAGTCAGGAAGGCTTGTCGCTCTTGCCATTCTGCTGTCTTATTCTGACCACAGCAAGGTCCTACAAAGAGGATCAGAAGTGTCGGATCCATTGGGAGATCTAGCTAGCCTCGTAACGTCCAGTACGGGATTAACGTGCACTGCTGGACAAGAGCTTTGGCGAAATCCTAACATAGTCTGTGACTTGTGGAAGGACCTCTAACAAGGTAGGGGTTGGTGTAGAATGATACAACAGTGGGTCTGTTTGTATGGATGTGCATGTATGGGTCTCGTCTTCAGATGACTCTGAAGTCTGAGGAGAGTTGTCACTTGAAGGGGAATTGGGCAAGGATTTGGTCGAGGGATTTGCTGTGGTTGGAGTTTGGGTTTGATGTTGTGAAAAATGATAGTCAAAGGCTTTGAAGAGTGCTTCGGCTTGGTCAAAATCCTGATAAACACCTCTCCAGTATACTGCTGAATTGTTCCTTTCGGTGGCAGTTTGATAGCTTCATTCAAAAAGGTTAAAGGTTGTGGCATTTCTTAAGAAGTCAACAAGTCCTTGTTGTTGCCAGGAGTGGAAGAGTTTGTAGCGGAAGATGAGTTGGTAGTCGAGAAAGATGTTCTCTGGAGATTGAGGATCACTTGTTGAATGTTCTCTGTGAGATTGGACAACGTGTTGAATACCAATAAGTTCTCTTCATATGAAGGCTGTCCCATCAATGTGAATGACAGGTTCTGTACCAGATGTGTAGCCATGTAGTCATTCTCAAAAGGTGAGATTGTTGAGGGCTTTTTCATAGATGGCGGTATATTGAGAGACTTGTTTGTCAGAAGGAGGGCAAATCTGGGAATGTGGGTTCGGTTGTAAGGTCCAGACATAGTGTGCCTGATAGGAGGAGCTGAAGGAGGGATTGGAGAAGTGATTTTGGCAATAGGAAAAATAGAAAGGGCTGTCCACTGAGATTATCTTTCAGGATGGAGGATGTCCACTGATGTTATCTTTTCAGGATGGAGGGCAAAAAGAGAGAGAAGCAGAGAAGAGGGGTTTTGAGCTTTAGTATACTGTTATGCTTGGACCTAGTCCAAAGCTGTGCCAGAAGATGGGCTGCTGAGAAGTCACCTCAGCAGTACTACCAGTTGATCTGTAGTCTCAGACTAGAGAATGAGGTAAGTGCCAAGTGGGGTTGAGCAAGACAAAGGTCTTCTCAATGTAATGACAGAGGAGTCATCTCCTGAACTTGAGTGATGCTGTTATGAATATTATTTTTGATTCCTTCGATGTCCTCACAGACATGGTGGTAGTTGATGCACAATGGGAAAACTGGGAGTTTCATGATGAAGAAGAACTTAACTTGGAGTAAACGGACGAACAACACCGGTATAGGAGAACAGCTAAATTTAGAGACTTTGGACTCTTTGGAGCACGGACCCCCGCTTTTCCTTTCCTTTCCATTCTTCCGTTTCTGTACTATGTTTAGCTACAGACCTCCGCTATTCCCCATCCTATGTTTAGATACGGACTTCTGTTTCCTCTTTCCTTCTGACAAATTACCACCTTTTTGATAGCTTGTACAATACACGATAAATAGCAAGCTTGTAAGTAAGTAGTTTCCCAATTTGAATCTTAGCGTTGTTGCTACTAGACAGCATTCTCTCCTCGCTCCTAGTGTTGAGTTCTTCGAGCCCTAACAAGGCAAGAACTACCTGGTGTTCTCCCTCCCTCCCTCAATGGTTGTCTAAGGTACTTGACATTGTCTCAACTGTGACTCCAAGTCTGGTAGACTTGTTGCTCTTGCCATCTCTTATTTGCTGTTCTATCCGACCACAGCAAGGTCCTAGTAAAGAGGACCAGAAGCATTGGATCCATTGGGAGATCTAGCTAGCCTCATAACGTCCAGTACGGGATTAATGTGCACTGCTGGACAAGAGCTCTGGCAAAATCCTAACAGATGCACAGAGCTTCCAGGCAGGTGTTATATGGTAAGTCTAATTGTCAGTGAAGATGATTGAGGGAACAGATTTGCAACATTGAACAATATTGATAAGAACACACTGGTTAACAACAATACTAAAGCTAGGATACACAGTACACTATGCTTCAGTATATGAGGCTGTGTTGATGTTTGTCCAAACTAATCAATATACAAATACAACATAAGTAGAGTCTACACATCAAGATCTAATCCCCAACCCTTTCACTGAGGTGTCACTATCTTTAGTGTATGCATAATAAAGAAACTTGGTCTTTGACCAATCAGACAAATAGAGGAAGAGACACAGCTCTTGGAAATGATGGTAACAAGAATAGACAAGGAAAGCAGAAAACTAGGACAAGTCCAAGATAACAAAGAGAAATGACATACTATTACAAGATAGGAGAAACAATTGTAACACTATAGGATGAGGGTTTCTGGTCCTAGTGCCCCAATTTTTCAGCAGGACAATGATCCCAAGCACTGTAGCAAGGTTGCCACCACATTTTTCACCAAAAAACATGTCCGTAAATTGGACTGGCCACCATCCAGTCCTGATCTCAACATCATTGAACATGTATGGGATTAATTGGATCATCTTGTATGTGCTCGTGAGGTCCTACCTCAAAATTGGGAGGAGCTGTGGGAGATTTTGCGGGAAGAGTGGAAAAATATTTCCCAGGACTCATTGGACCATTTTTTTGAGAGCATGCTATGTCAGGTGCAAGCTGTCATTAATGCCAAGGGTGGAAACACTTAGTATTGACTCAATTTCTGGTGAGTTCATTCATTTTTTGTTCATGAGCTACTTATCTTATTATTATATATGCTGTGCTCAAAAGAAATGCACGTCACATTTCTGTTTGCACCTGGCTATCACAAATCCTGATGCTTACCTAAGCTCAGTATACAAGCAAGGGGACAGCAGTCTTAGATAAGCAAGTAGAAGCAGTGAAGAGATCAAGGGATCAGATAAGAGGTAAGGATAGGACAGGCTGAGCTGTAGACAAGTTGTTAAGTCTGGGTCCTACAGACGCCAGACAGCTAGTTTATATACACAGAGGGCTAGGACCTGGGACACTACCAGATGACCCCAGGAACTCTAGTCCTTACTAATTACATGGAGAAACTAATATCTCCTAGCCAATGGCATAAAACCCTTACTGATTGTTAACAATGACACCATATGACAACATAGATAAAGATCTTATCTTACTGATTGTTCCAGAACCCTCTAGAACGATGAGGAGTGATAAACTACAGATGGCACAGATAATCAACACATGATACAGATAATAATGATCAGTGCGTAGCTCCTGAACGGATGCACGCCCCGCGACGTCCCGGGTATCGTCAGAATGCGACGGACGAGGGCTTTCCAACGGTACTAAGTACGAGGCAAACGGCCCAGTATTCGGCGAGATATAATGTAAACAATGTATTCTGCCAAATCTGTGACACTGGCATCTTATTTCCACTTGTTAATTTCACAAGAAATTGTTACATTATATGTTTTATATACTTGCATAGCTATCTACTCATGTAATTCTTGCATGAAATGGATATGATTTTGTTTGTACAGGGAGCTGAGATCACAGGATTATGTGAACGTGCAATACATTTGGATGCCACTGTATGTGAAGGTAAGGCAGGTGCAATGTCTGCAAGACACCCTGGTAAATGCTGTGATATTTGCCAAAGAGCCATTATATATTGGAGCCACTTTGCTATAATGGCTCGGATGACTATCACAATTTGTTTTCCAAGTTGCTGCACCCCAGGAGACTTTCACTTGTGATTAGTAACATCATTCAGAGCCTCGCTGCTGCAGTTCATTTGATAATCATTAGACTCACAGTGTGTGTGGAAGGAGTAGAGAACCCTGGGGGATTGTAAGAGGTGTTAGAAAGCACTTATAGAATGTCACTTGCGCAGCCTAAATCCTGTGGTATAAATAGCAGAAGAAGTGTACAATCCTTGACACTTGAAACTTGAAGATTCAATATTTAACATTCAATTTCAAACCAATCCGAATAGATGGGTCTTTGAATTTGATACAGGGATAGTGTCTGGCTAGGTTTGTTGTGTTCTATATGGAGGGGTGAATCAGGTCCCAGGGGATACTTACATTGATAAGGGAGAGGAAATAATTAATCTCTTGCTGTGTAACTTGTGTTGGTGCCTTGCATGACATTCAGTTGACATTCACCTTATGTGTGGCAACTGATAATTTATGGTATTTTTTGAACAAACTCATCTTATGGAATGTGTGAGGACAAGAAATTTTGATATAGGCCAGTAAATAATGTCATTAGCCTTCTGATCTTAATATCATCCCATGTTACTTGATGGAATCTCCATTGGATAATAAGGCACCAGTATCTTAACTGCTAGTGCCATTTAGTAAACTCCAGCCAGAGTATTGTGGCATGACCACCACCATATATAAAAATATAAAACATATTTTCTCTTGTACAGTCAGACATAACCCAATTAATCATCAGTTACTGGAATACTGGAATTTGGACACTGATTTACTTGAAGCATCATGGCTCTGATTTTTGCAAATGTCAACTGGACATTATGATCCATCTAATACTTGGAATTAGCAATTCAGGCAATCTCATACTCCAGTTTGCCATCAATTTTGACTGGAGGTGGGTGTTATGGTTCAGTGGGCTCCTAGACCTAAGTTAGGAGGCATCTAGCTAATTAAGGACCAAGATCCTTAACCAGCCTGCTAATAGGTGAATTGGTGAAGTTACAATACCAAAGTATAGTAAGCAACTGATAACATTGAATTGTTGCAGTTATGAGTCCTTAACTTCAGAGGATTAGAAGTTAAGGTTGACCAATCTTGAATTAGATGGGTAACAGTTAAGTTACAACAGAAGAGAATCAAAAACTTGGAGTTTTTGATCCTGTAATCTATGCCTATTTATGCAAGTCCAAATGTTATGGTTCACCTAGAGGGCACCACGAGGATGGCTGCTAGGCTAGTCAACACTGAAGGATCACTTCAATGATCATCTTCAGCTGACAACACTTGGTTGTCCTGGAGTACTGACCAGAGACTGATATCTCCTGCTGTTGACAGACAGGAGAATGCTAAGTTCACTTGGGAGAATGCAACAATAGAGTTGTATTTGAGATAGAGAGAGAGAGAGGACAAGCGTAGAAAGGAGGGAAGTAAACAAGAGGTTGAAGCTGAAGCTTCAACTACAGAATAGTCCATTATTTATACAATTTGAGATATTTCTGTCTTTACTATTTTGTCCATTGCTAACTAAGATGAAACACTACTGACAGGATTGGAAGGGATGTTTGAACAAGATGGCATTCTGGGAATGGAAGCTCTGTTACGACCTTCCTAAGTGATCAACTCAGGTTGCAACAAGTGATGAAGACTTGAGGGCGATGAGGGAGTAGAGAAGGGGAATCAACGAGTTGGTAAAGCATAAGGAATACAGCAGAGTATCTAGGTGTATATATACTACTGGGGTATTCCTACTGGAGAGTCTATAATGGCGGCTGAGTAAGTACGACGTAGTGGCTGAGTAAACAATCTAGGGATTGCAGGTGGAGAAGTAGCGGGTCCATGACAAGCGGGGCGCTGATAGGAATGGATGGATATTATGGTACACGATAGCCCCAAGGGAATATAACAAGCTCATTGTGAAATGGAAGATGACAGATCTACAGAATCTGTACTATTGGAGTTCTCTTGATCCAAAGGTAATGACGATGTGGAGAAGTGGCTAATAGTGAGATTGACAGGGGAGTTGGTCCGGCAGAGGTTGTAGGGTCAGCCCATCAGGTACAGGTGAGTGAAAGACGTATCTTTGATGATCTGCCTTCATCTGTAGTTGTTGGCTCTGGTGAGTGCAGGCCGAGCAATCATAGTCTTGTAGAGTCCGTGCTGATAGATATGGATGAATGGTGAATTATTCCATATCTGGTGAAGGTAGTGGTTGAGGTACTGGGACTTGTACCGAGGGGGCGGAGGAGTTTTGTGTGGAGAGATAGATTGGCCTGGTACTTCTTCATAGTCTGGAATGTCAAGTAGTTCAAGGTGCCACTTGTATAACCAATGTAGAGGGTTTGTCATTGAGACCATAACACCAAAGGTCATTGTGTACTACTGTATATACAAGTCATAAATGTCTGCCCAAGTCATTGATTGAAAAAAAAAAACTACTAGTACACTACAGAGTGTCCAATGAGTCAGTTTGTATCTAAATCATAGTCTATAATCTACTATAATGTTCTATCTACTCTGAGTCATTGTTACCTGAGATAGTAGAATGTTTGGACAAGATGAGGAAGCCCATGGAGGACTCCTGAGGTGTAGGTGCTGTGAAGGAAGACAAGGAGGCCAAGGAGGACAAGGATGAGGATGAGAGATTGTATGGGATGATTTCTGAGGACATCTCCTGGTAATAGGAGGCAATGGCATGGAGTGGTACATCTTCTAAGGAGTCAGAAAAAGCATTGGACAAGTTGTCAAACAGCCAAAGCTGTGACGGGTAGTGGTACCTGTATTCTCCTGACTCAATGAGTACAGCAAGAACTCAAGGAAGTTCTTGCTCATTGTGGAACATGTAGGGATGTTGCCAGGTTGTGCAATTATCTGTAACCAGATAGAGGCACCATCCATTCTCAATGGCTGCCATCCAGCACATTGGGTACATGCTAAGGATTTTGCCATCTCCAATTATGTGGCAGTGTTATGGCCAAAACAATTTTGATTGTGAATCCATTACAGGAGCTAGAAATATCACTAGTTAGGATGTTAGTAACCTCAAGGAACCCTCACTAGAAGTGATATAGTACCTAGCTATGAACCTTGCTAGAGAGACCGGTCATTAGTACCCTTTACCGGAAAAGTATACGGTATCAAGGAATAATACTATTAGCTTTGGACAAACATACCCTTAGCTACAAGTCCATCTAGCAAGCAGAGCCTCACTAGCTCATTCAAAGTGCCTCGCTACAACTATCTATAGTGCCCTGGATCAGTAGATCAATGGATCACTAAGGCAAATGGGCCCTGAGGTCTAGCAACGCAACCCTATTCACCCAAAATGGTTAGCGACATCAATCTATTTAGAATAACACAACTCCTCAAAGACTGGTTTGCAATATAGTACTCTAGCTACAGTTTAAGCTTAGCAATTAGTTGGTGCACAGCTGCACTAGTTAGCCCCCCCCCCCAGAAGTGAACCAAGACACGTGTTGGAAGGGCCAGCTAGCAAGGAGATACCTTGCAAGCAATCAGGCTCACGAGGCACTGCCAAGCCATCCCAAGTGCCAACAGCAAGGCGCCAGCTAGCTATTGATTGCTCAATAGCTGCTAGCCACACGTTGGAATAGAGATAAAGATTAGGTACACATGACGGTAATGTGCTAGTTAGGTAGTAGAAGTGAAATCAATACAAAATCACTATAAGTTGCAATGGGTCACTAAGTTCACCACTACTAACTGCTAGTGCTCACAAATGAGTTTTGAAGGGGAGATAATCAAATAGATAAATAGGGGTGGGGGTTGGTAGTAGCTAGCAAGATGTCTCACTAGCAGTTTTGGTAGCTAGCGAGTGGGGGCTCACTAACGGAGTGGTCGCTAGACGATGACGGACAAGGTTGCTTAATTGAAATATAACTTTGAATCC
Source organism: Macrolepiota dolichaula (assembly GCA_003315915.1). NCBI lineage: Eukaryota > Fungi > Basidiomycota > Agaricomycetes > Agaricales > Agaricaceae > Macrolepiota > Macrolepiota dolichaula. Next base: position 36,114 of record QFDT01001435.1, read on the forward strand.
TAAATGACGGCTACGTCACTATAGATATGTTATGGACCCAGGGACTCACGTCCTAGTTCCTGAGGGCCAGAACCTTCTCAGAGTTATCGCTGGACACACCTCCGATTACAGACTCACACCTCTCCCTCCTGTCTACAATTGCAAGGAGCTTAACGCAGTTCTGCAACGAGCTATACACGCAGCTCCCTACCGCCACATTGTCGGAGACGGTGAAGTCCTTAGCACGTATCCAATGTGCTGGATGGCAGCCATAGAGAATGGATGGCGCCCCTATCCGGTCACAGATAATTGTACAACCTGGCAACATCCCTACATGTTCTATGACGAGCAAGAACTTCCAAGAGTTCTTGCTGCGCTCATTGAGTCAGGAGAATATGGGCATCACTACCCGTCGCAGCCTTGGCTGTTCAACAATGTGTCCGATGCTTCTTCTGACTCTTCAGAAGGCGTCCCACTCCGTGCTATCACCTCCTATTACCAGGAGATGTCCTCGGAGATCGTTCCCTATGATCTCTCATCTTCATCTTCCTCCTCCTCAGCCTCCTCGTCCTCCTCCGCAGCGCCTATGCCTCAGGAGTCCTCCACGGGCTTCCCCACCTCGTCCAAACGTTCTACTATCTCAGATAATGATGACTCGGAGTAGATAGAACATTATAGTAGATCATGGACTACGATCTAGATACAGACTGACTCATCGGACGCTCTGTAGTGTACTAGTAGTTTCTCTCTTTCAATCAATGACTCGGACAGACTGTTATGACTCGTAAATACAGTAGTACACAAACGACCTTGGACTTGTATAAATAGGTGTAGATTACAGGATCAAAAACTCCAAGTTTTTGATTCTCTTCTGTTGTAACTTAACTGTTACCTGTCTAATCCAAGATTGGTCGACCTTAACTTCTAATCCTCTGAAGTTAACGGACCCATAGCTGCGACGCTTCAACGCTATTGGTTGCTGATTATACTTTGGTATCGTCACTTCGCCAATTCACCTATTAGCAGGCTGGTTAAGGATCTCGGTCCTTAATTAGCTAGGCGCCTCCTAACTTAGGTCTAGGAGCCCGCTGAACCATAACAAGATACCAAGATAAAAGATTTGCAAGGATAGTTAACAGGCCAGTAGCTAGCTGCACTGTGGTGATACCCTCCTGATCTAGTGAACACACTGACTTGTACCCTCTTGATACAAGATGCAATAAGAGCACTAGTGATTGTTCATCAATCAACTCGCTATATCCAATTTATAGGAATTCTTGTTAATCTAATCTCACTTCCTTAATCTGAGGTCTCTATTGACTGAAGCTAAATCTTAATTCACACTAGACAGGTCACTTAATAAATCACTTATATATGATCTATCGCTAGACGAGCTGGCAAGATTGCTTGTCCAACTCGCTTGCTAGCAAGTGTTATATTCCCTTGGGGCTATTGTGTACCATAATATCCATCCATTCCTATCAGCGCCCCGCTTGTCATGGACCTGCTACTTCTCTACCTACAAACCCTAGATTGTTTACTCAGCCAATATGTCATACTTACTCAGCTGCCATTATAGACTCTCCAGTAGGAATACCCCAGTAGTATATATACACCTAGATACTCTGCTGTATTCCTTAC